>DWPT01001168.1:0-19613 GCA_018251895.1 Agathymus mariae mariae
AATAAAAATCATTAAATTCTTATTAATGCAGCGTTCATAAATTGCAGATAAAAACTTTTAATTTAATAATAATTAATTTTAATTTAATTAATGTTATTGAGGCCGATACAAACCAAAGCAATGTTATAGCTAAAAAGATTTGTCATTATTAACCTTTTTTTTTATCTTTGACAACACCCTAGCGACATCTGTACTATGGTGGTTAACTAAATTAATTATCAGGTGTTATACAGAACAAAAAACATTTTTCTGTTGTTCTAGACAACAGTATTGCCATCGGTTCTCAGCAAGTATGTAAAATCGTTAATTATTTAGATGACAAGAAGTGCGTGAAAATTTTGTATAAAGATACGATTAAATTCATACATCCATAGATATATGTGATGATATACATAGATGTGATACGTAAACCATTTAGAAACAAAAGCACTGCTAAGATTTAAATATAAAAAGAAATACAATAAAATATTCTTTATTGTATATACCATATATTAATATATAAAAAAAATACTTTTTGTAGTTATTCAAATACACTAAAGGCGGAATAATTGCTACAGCCAATAATCTTTCTTTATTTCTTCCAGACATCCTTGGGATGAGGATACTGATATATTAGCAGTAAGGTAAGGGTGCATCACAGTGGACATAAGCATGTAACAAATACCACTATTATTTCCTACAACTATAGATATGAACTAACGATATTACAATAACAGTTAAATAAATATAAAATAAATGAACAACAAATCTTACATTATCTTGTGAATTAAAAATATAATTGAAGTGGCAAAGGACCGTTAGAGTCGCCCACAATAATGATAGTTTAAATTATAAAATGAATTTGTAACTAACTCACTAATTAACAAGGTACACAATTACTAGTTATTGTATTGAAGTAGGAGCAGTACTAGAATGTACCATTTTATTTCTTGTAATATTAGGATTAGTTGCTTCTAGCAATATTAAGATGTCACAATTAAATGAAACAATGAGAACTTCAATTGTAACCAGAATTCACGATTTTTGTGTCGTCACAATTAAAATTGTAAGCCACGGTTATTTTTTACTCGAACAACTTACTCGACCTACCTACATACTTTTCCAATCGGTAAGTTTCCACGAGTATGTTCAATTAATTAGAGATGTAGCACGAGATTTTTGAACGATTCGATGGCGTCAGAATTTTTCACCTGCGATCAAACGAAGTCGAGCTGACTAGTGAAGGAGCGGTTGAATGATTCGATTTAAAGGAATGATGTTAAAAACGATTCATCAATTTTACAAACATGTTTTTGTTACCCGGCATACGTAGCTTGAATGTTTGTTGAAACATCATTCTTTCCGAACACCTGTGTAACAAACGGCTGATGAACTACCGATGTACATAACCGTATAGCGTGAATATTTATAAAACACATGAATTAAAAAAAAACATAATTAATACAATTTACTGATAAAATTAATAAATTTTTACACAAGAAAATGCGAAATATAAACAAAATAAGTAAGGTGTAACATGATAAAAATTAATAAATAAAATATATTCCTTTTACACGCAACTTTTTCCTTCTTACTTATTTCCCTTTGAACACAGAACAAATAACGTTCGATGGAATTCTTCTCCTTCGGCTTATTAAGAATTCGATGATTACAGAACTACACTCCTTATCACCGATCATTCTCATTTCGTTCTCAGGTTATTAGTTCTCAGAAGCTAAATGACTTTAAATATATGAATAAACGCATCGACAACTACAACTCCGCATTAGAGTGTAAACGTTTTGTAAATGATGATTATATGTCTACTGACTAAATGTAATAATCACTGAATATATCCGGTCAAATAAAATATATATTATAATAATTTAAAATGGTACCATTGGGCCCGTACTCGTCGTCATGAGTACAGTTGTTGGTTCGATTAAAACTAAAATCTTTAAAAGTGATGTATGACACGGGCACGGGCATTCGTTCGAGTGGCTTGGTATCCTCCAAGTGGTAATGAATTAAGTGAGAAGTGTAACTAATATTTAGTAATAAAAAGTAAATAAGGTGAGTGAACAATTCAAACTCGTAATTATTGCTAACAAGAGTTCAATGTATTGTAGTTGCCATAGACATACAAATATTAGGATCACCCACGTCCCGATCACATACATTTATTTGTCATATCTGTCCATCGGTGAATTGAAATTAGGTCCCTTCGCTTGGTCAGGGTCATTGCCAACTGCGGGCGCAGCCGTTTGAGCGAACTTCTGATATGAGTCTCTTCTTTTAATCGAGGTCTGAGATGTATTATCCACGCAGCTCAAGTATGAAATGCTGCAGGAAAATCCAAGTGTCGGAAGTTATTTAACATAAAACACTTCCGACGTGGCTTAACAACTGCTTCGTAATGGGGACCGGGCCCGACAAACTGAAGTGCCCTACGAAGCGCGGCTACCGGTCTTACCGAAGTCTTCTGTTGATTATCGATCAGATCCGACTATCCACTCCACAGTTGCTAACCGGGGCGATCACTTACGATCGACTCACACCGTCGTCAAAACCGACACATATCGTCTGGATATAAACTCTTCATAGTCGCGATAGAGTCGACCCACACCTATCACGACCATAGCTTACCTGAGTAGAACTGTTTCAAGTTCGTATGGATGTAGCCAGCAAGTCTAAAAGGCTAATATTATTCTAAATTTAACAAAGATCAAACAAGGAGCAGCATTCGACCCTCGGACTGCCATTCAATCACCCATGAAGGCGCAATGGCTACAGCTTTATAGATTATAACTATTATTGCAATATTTTTTTTGTATCCAAGTACTCAGACGCACGCTTTTAGTGTGATTCACCTTGTAAATGTACTGTATATTGAGTCTGTAATAACATTTACGATATTTGGCACCTGCTCCGTTCGAGTATGATCGTCTAACATAATAAAATATTAAATAAGTTTAAATGTAATTCATATATTATGTGTAAACCATAAAAGCAATAGATGTAATTATATAAATAACAACTCGAACGAGGGATAGTATATATATGTAAATTAAGCATCTGGATACGGATACGGATACATTATTAATATTTTACGGTTACGGATATACCATGAAATAGGAATCGGAAAAATATACATTATGTATTTACAAAGTAACACTTTGACTTTTTTTCCAGGTATTATCTAATATTACAATAATAAAAAATAACAATAGCCTTAACAATTTAATAATAAAAACTGTCAAAAAAGAGAGCGACACGCTAGTGTATCATTTCATCTATCATTATTCATTTATTTCATTTCAAAGGCTCAGCCGGCGAAAACCTGGTATAACGTGTTTCATTTAGACTGTACGTACGTATCTGAAAATTTTTCAAAACTTTTTTATCTGATTCGTTACGGTTGCGGATCTCCTTTGCATCCCTAATTCAAACACTACACAGATAGACCTCTTAGATCATTACGATTTATAAACTTGTTAAAAATAATTTCATAAAACAAGTAAGTAGCACGCTTGCATGTATCATGTATGACGCAAATAATAGCAAATAATATTCATTTGTTAACGCACAAATACCTTCAGTGAACAAGTAAAGTCAACGAAGCCTTACGCAGTTGAACAGAAACCCTGATCTACAAGAGTATAATATTTATTATATTATATTTATATTGTGTAGAACGTATGCTATTTGGTGGTAGATATACAGTAAACCACAGGAGGTACACAGAACACATCATTAACTGTTGACTGTTATTGAACAGTTTACCAAATTTCCGTCGATTGGCTTTAGGCCAGATATGGTTAGATAGTATAAATAAACCATCTTCGCGTCCCGTTACTAGGCACGAGACTGAGTAGTTAAAGACCGTACACCATATCTACCATGCGGATGTTCAGCGGCGAACCCGAGTAGAACTGACCACCAGTGTACGCGTTCTTAAAACGCCTATGATCAGTAACACCTGGTTACATTTCCGACTAGGGAGGGTTTCGAAGAGATTATTAAGTGCTCGTTTTGAGCCTGTGATATATTTTTACAAATCACTCTATTCCTTGGTAAAAACTGTATGTAAATGTGTGTAACATGTTTGACAAGATCGTGTTCAGACGTGGTTAGAAGGTTGATATTGCGTTTTGTAAATTTGTTATATATTCTTGTGTTTTATTTCTTTTTTTTATATTATCTCTGTAACACTGAATTAATACTTTCTAGGTTTTGAAAAATCTTGTATGCAATGACACTTAGTTGAACTGGAATGGTTTGGTATCGTAAAACTGTTTGTCCGATAACTTTAATAAAATTTAGATTTCTCAGTCGATTGTCATTGCTAGCACTCCATCTAAGTAGCACTAAGTTTAGATGTAATATTGTTTATCGCACAATCAAGAATCACTTCAATCAATAATATATAAATGTTTTTACATGTATTATAATATTTCGTCAGTGTTTGTTTTTTTTTGTACTGTAACAATTTTCTTTTAGAAATTACATTATTACGACAATATTCCTGACCTATTTTTATGTCTTCATCTTCTTCAATATCTTTATAGGTTTTCTGGAAAAAAATGTCCATCTATTTTTGCCAGAAAATTTGTCTGTGAAGGTAATTTCTTGTTATAAAACAAAATTTATTTATGTTAGAAGTTCAATATTGATGATGTCCGGTACTGAATATTGACTCTATAAACAAATAACTAACACTTGTTCACACAAACACAAGATTGGATAATTCGTTAAAGGCATAGACTTAAACAATTAAAAGTAACAAAAACAACAAACATTTTCATGTCACATGAAATACGATGTCAAATGTCAAACGAATACGGTAAGCAGGGGCATCCAAGTAGGCCATACTTCAGACCAGGGCAAATACTTGTTCCATTACGATTTCACTAACATTGTAAAACAATTCGAAACGTCTGTCGATCGATTTATGTCTTGAAAAAAGAATGGTAAAAAAGCACAGTAACAGCACCTTACATACTTCCGCATCGATAGCTTACGTCATCGAAACAAGACGATATTAGAAATACAAGGATTGTCCATAGACAATAATAGCGTGGACGCATTGTATGTATCAGTAGGTTCGTGAACACCGTTATCCACAAAAGTGTTAAAAGTAGTCCGAGCGGAGGATGGCGGCTCACGGGTCGAGGTTCAGTAATTGCGCCGGAGACTTTCACCTTCGGCGCACTCGACAAGGCCGCGGAGCACCGCTCGCTTCCGTAGCTCGTGCCGCCTCGCGCTCGGCTCGCGACCAACAAGACGCGGCCACACGACACGACGCAAGAGAATAAAAACGTATAAACTTTGTCTTGTTATCTATTAATTTCTTTATTAATAAAACACCCAATGCAAAAGTGATACTAAGCTATGAGTCTATGGCTAATGAGTCGTGAATGTACCCAATAATAATAAATAAATAGGGCGTGCCACAACAACCTATACTCTATCAATACGACCCCTTCTTGACAATTAAGAGCATCTTTGCTTACTTTTTGTACATACAAGTTGTTTTATAACATCTGTTTAAATACTTGAAGGATGTGCGAATTTCATACAATACATGCATATTATATCTACTAAGGAATGTTGTAATGAAATTCGTTTATTCTTCAAGAAAATATATGTATAAAATTATATATTATATCGGTTCTGGATATGGATATACGAATAATATTTTACTGGTTTCGGTTACGGATATAAAATTATTGCGGATTAACTGATTGTTTCGCAAAATGTCGGTTAAAGATATTAGATGATTTAGGACTTGTAAAAAATATAATGTATTTGTAAGGTAAGAGTTTGGCTTTCTTTCTAGGTATGTCATCATGGAATAAAAACCTTAAATATCAAATAATAAACACGTCTAAAGATGAAAGCTATGCATCAAGTGTATTCGCTCAGGCAACGAAAATCTGTCATAACGTGTTTAATTTAGACTCTGCCACTATCCGATAATAAATTATAATAATAATAAATAAACGTTTACATACTCATACAACACAACAACCAACTGGGCTATGGAGTCGTCTAGTTTATGAAGTGGATAATATAGAACACATTTTAATTGGGTTCTTTAACGGATTCGGATATACTTTTATTCTGGTTATCCGATAGTTCAAGATAGGTTAAGTTGTAATCAGTTGAATTTAGTAATTGCGCCGTAACGCGACTCAGCGCAGACAAGTACGCGTATAGTATGTTCGGAATTGTTTTTTGGAATCGAAACGCCGATATTATAAAGCGTCTGCCATTAGAGCACAAAGACTCCGAATTCAATCATGTAAATATAAAAATTTAACATGCATGCAAAAATTTAACTTTCAATCAATTTCCTTCGTAATTTGTAAGGTTTATATTGATATCACGTTGCTGATTTTTCAAAATCAACTTAATTTTGTTTCACCTAATCACGTATTCGACTGATTTATTTTGATTCACTACACATCATTCGATTTGAAAATCGTAATAATTTAAATATATACTTGTAAATCTAGAAACGATTCAATTTACTTAGCTCTCGAGATATCGTGAAAAGTATTAAATCGAGACCGAATGATATACACACTTGTACGCGTAAAATGTTAATGTGTGCGTGACAAACAATATCAATTTTTACTGAAATGAATATAAAATATTGCAGAACTTCACGTACTTACAACTTCCGTATATAGGAATCCGATCTCTTCTAGTGAGACTGTATGAGTAAATGCGATATATTTACTAATAATTTATATTCAAAACATTTATCATCGTGCTTGTTTTAAAACGTTGCAGTTAGACAGGTAACAAAACTCAACTACAAAATGTAATGCATGTTTCTCGTTATCAAGATAGGATGAGGCGAAGATCACATAGAATGAGATTCACTAAATACTGTACTACTACAGCTTACTACCTAATTTCTTTATATGATCAGTCGATTGAGACAGTTGAAAGGGTCAATATTTGGAGCGATACGCGTTTCTAAACCATTGCTAGAGTTTCTGGAAGGCTCAACTCCTTTCCAGTAAAATTAATTGTAAAATTATAAACACTATATTAATTTTTTATTCAATTCTATGTGACAATTCTAACGAAATGTCCAAAACTTTAGCTTAGCTAGCTTAGCTTAGTTATTTTTTCTTCCAATAGCAAAGCCGATAGACTTACATTATTATAAACAATGTATAAAAAATTTTAACACTCCCTGATGTTTGGTCCTTTACCCCGGACAGTCACAGTTAATTTTTTTTATGGTAATAGCTGACAAACGAGAAGACGAGCCACCTGATGGTAAGTGGTCATCTGCAAGACCAAAGGTATCAGTGATGCGTTGTCCGCCAGGAAATGAGAAGGTAAGAAAGAAAGTAGTTATCTCGCTGAGTAACATTATCTTTCTCTTTCCATTATCTTTTAAATAATTGGTTTTCCAAAATCGTCATTCTATTTAAATATCAATGCATCGTTTTATATTTCCACAATTTAGAGCTCGTATTCAAATATTTCAACAATACTGTTTTCCCTGTAAAATCCATTTTTGTCATAATTTCCGACGTCCTGCCTAGACTCCAGTGGCCCCCACATGTGAATCGACTAACACGTTGAATTCTCGTATTGTACTCTACATACGTCATGTCTCACACTGATGAATGACATGATCAAAGTACTTCGAATTGAACAACTATAATTGATTAATTTTTACAAATACTCATGCACATATGTAGCTCAGCTGTCTTTTTCTTTGTTAGCTGCCACCGATAATTTTGTGAAATAAACAAAAGTGCTTCATCCTAAGAGGTCTGAGGGTAATATTATCACTGCAAATACATGTATCGAATTTTAATCTTTGATCAGATTTGCTGCAAAGCAAGCGGCTACTCGGCTATTTATACTCGTCATTTTATTTAAATATTGTAATTACAGTTTAAATATCGAGTTTGTTGATAACTCGATTACATCACAGCTTATCGATTCGTAGCTGTGAACCATACTCTATAAATAACTTGATAATAAAATAAACTAAACATTTAACTACAACTATTAATAAAATAACCGTAATATACGATAACTATATTTATTCATGGAATCGTTGTAAAACATGCATCCATAATTATATTCTAATGAAAAGGCGAATAATTTATTATACGTTTCTTTGAATAAAATTTCGTATGATTATACTAATTATATCACTGTACGTTATCGTGAAAACCATAAAATCTATACTACTATTAAATAAAAAGAATGTGAATTTTGTGACTTGAATACACGCGCTAATCTCGGGAACCACGGTACATATATAAAAAACTTTTACCATTTGAAACGTACACTATACCAGACGGACGGACGTTGGTTGTCAACAACAAACTGTCTGAATGTCTGAATGCGATAGACACAAAAACTACGGCATCGATATTCATACGATTATTGTTACCATATATACTGAATCACAACGAACTGATGACAAACACCTAAAGTGTGAGACATTAGGAAAAATTTATAAAACGGCTGATAACAATTATCTTTCGATTAATATTTGTGAATGTAAAAATCAAGTCGCTCGACGCAAAGCGACGGTGAGTACTAGTGGTTACAGATATCCATTTAATAATAGACGGTATTAAATTTACTCGGTGTCTTATAAGCGATAAGTTATATTAATATTTTATTTTTAGAAGTGAATCACCTGAATTATTGAATACTGCATCTCCTTGTTCCATTTTTGTTGTGTTGCTGTAAACAGTGGTAGATATTACTCATGGAATATCTCTGTACTACTACGTAATAACCGGCCCGGCCCTATCTTCGCTTTGGAGAATTTCAAGGGTCAAATCCATTTCCCGGGATGAAAAGTAACCTAGATTATATTAGTAACTTATAAAATAATATAGGTTACTAATATGCCAAGAATTATCTACGAGTAAATCTGGTCAGTGGTTTTAGTTTTTACTATGACACACTAACAGATGAATAGTAACAGTGTACCGACATTAAAATGAAAATAAAATATTCCATATTCAAAAGATTATGAGCCTTTTTGAAAAAAACTGACAGATAATGCAGTGCACTTATAAAATTTTTGACTCCTCTGTAATGTTTCTCCAGCGCTTTAAGTTAACCAACCCATTTTAAGTTGATATTTTTCAGTTTTTTTTTTTTTTAGAACCATATATATTCATTTATTAGCAACAAAAACATGTAAATATTATCCACCATAACGGTCTCCTCCATAAAGGTAAACTTTAAGTGAATTAAACTTTAGATGGAATTCTTTGTAAGTGGTTATTCACATTCAAGTACTCGGTTTTAATTTAGCACAAACACTGCTCAATACAAATCCTCAAATCAAAATCCAAAAATTCCTCGTTCAAGGGATGAAATTGTAATTAAAGTACACGCACTGAAAGTACACGAATTTTAAGAACATGTTTGTCTTCAATTCACGATTAATACGAGTTTTATAAATATGTTAGCAATAATTATTAGTTTGAACGCCGGTCTTCTTCACTGAGGACCCATTATCGAATCTTAGAATACTGTCCCCATTCACATGCTGGCAGAACAGGGTGTCGTAAGAGGCGACAGAAGTCAGCCTGCTTGGTGGTAGGGCTTCAGGTAAATATTATATTATTAATATTATTTTTAAGTCGTTAATATTATTATTGTTATCATTATCTTTCAGTGAAGCCCGTCTGGCTAGCTACCACCCTCCTGCTTGAGTCAGCCGCCAAACGACTCGTCGTGTTCCTCCTGCAGGCCTGAGAGCCAGTACCTCCTTCTTTCTTACCTTCTCATTTCCTGGCCGACAACGCATAAGTGATACCTTTGATCTTGCTGATGTCCATGGGCGACGATGAACGCTTACCATCAGGTGGCTCGTTTGCTCGTTTGTCCGCTTTTATCATAAAAAAAACCTCTTATATTACAATGTTATGTACATATTACAAATTAATTATCAATTACTGCGCTGAGGAAAAATATCGTTAGAAAACCTGCATACCTGAGAGTTCTAAATGTTTTCAGAGGTGTAGAATTTGCCACATGATCAATGTAGCGAACTAACCCATACCGTTCAGATTGTGAAAGGAGACCAATCTGACCAAGACGGAGCCCAGCAATGGGATTAATATGGCACGATGATGATGAGGTCCAAGATGAGAGGTAGCCTAGTGATTGAGCCGTAGGTCTCTCGAACTTGAACTCGCATTCTTCGCGCATTACCAATTTTCAAATTATGGGCAATTACATATGAATTTTAACTTTCGGTAAAAGAAAAACACCATGAGAAAGCCTGCGTACTAAGTTCTCCATGTTCTCAAAGGTGTGAAGACTGCCAATACACAATTGGTGAGTATGATTGACTATGGCCTCATTATGGGAGGGGATCCTGTACAACAATGGAACCAATATGGGTTATGATTATCACGAAGTAGGTGGGTTGCAAAAAAGTATACCTGTCCAGTGAACGAAGGCTAGTCAATAGAATAGAATTGCTTGTCCTTTTTATCTCACAATGAATGCGGTATCCACAGCTGGTGTTGTCGTAGGCTTACATGACGTGTTCCTTCCGGTAGCACGGTCGAGTCAGCTGTCATGCGTGTGCGCAACGAAATGCAATACATACCTATTGGTACTTGCAACAACGTTCGTAAGGCAACCACGAATTACGTAATGTTATCATAAAAATGAAAAATCTATGCTTGTAATAGGTATGACGCTTACAATAATAATTCAGTAAAAAAATGTTAATTTCTAAGCACGTAACAGACTAATTTACCATAGAAACAGCTGAACTTCGTATATTAATTGTAATTCATTTAAAGCAAAGTCATTAACCTTGTTATTATCACAAAATACTTGAAGGACCCACGAACAAGAAAAATAAAGAACACTAAAAATACTTTAAACACAATAATAACATATTGACTCAACAGATAAATTGATATTAACAATGCTAATAATAGTACTTTATGATACACCGATACAAAGTTATAAAATTAGCATCTAATAGTCCCATTACAGAGGACATTGTAACTTATACTAGATTCAAAGACAAAGGCATTATTATAAGTGGAACATGAGTAAGTGTGAATTAAAGACCGTCGTCGATTACACAGTAAACAGAGGTCCATTGACAGCACCACAGCATGGCCGCGGCACCAAGCACGCAGCACCTACGAAGTAGTATTGTTATTCATTACCTGTTAGCGGCGCGGCGGCGGTCGGCCGAGTTCATGGGAGCCGAAAACGCGATGACCATCATTGTTACGATTGTCGGACATAACTAGACAGAACGAGTAGACTTGCTGTGCGATGGTGAGTGGTTTTCACTGGCAATACACGTTTAAAAGGGACATTAATGAGGAAACACACAAAGGAAACGTTTTTCACAAAGGTAAACCGTGAAACTGCTTGCTAAAGTATGTGTTAAAATAATATAAGCTATATAATAATTATGTAAGTTACAGAAGTAAGTTAAATTTTTTTTTAATTATATATTCGAATTAATTCTCTAAGGAAATAAGCTCAAAAATCAATCAAGGTTTTACATTCACTATTAGTTAAATGCTTAATGATTGGTAGTAACAGCGTATGTAAAAATGAATTACATACAAATCATTTCATTGTACACTACAGGGAAATAAAATTTACTGCAGAAAAATGAAGACAGAAAATAAGTAGACGATGAATAGTTATGTGTTGATTGTATTTTGTTGTTGGACTAGTTACAACAAATATGTTTATAAATAATCTAATGAATTAACGTTTCTTTATTTTGCAATTAAATTTCGATTTACTTAATAATTTCGATCAAAGTTTTACTATTTAGGCAAGCCGAAATAATAACAACGCTTCATTAAAGTTATTTGGGATTTATTACATTGTACCCATAGAGTGCAGGAGCCTCAACATCTAATAGAACCCTATACTACACCACATATTCTCATCGTGTGGTGACCCTACAGCCAGTCGACCTATATTTACATGGCATGGCGTGTACCATTTCGTTCGGTGCGTTAAATCGAAGCTTTTAATAGAGATGATGGCTCAAGATCGAACATTTGAATAAAACGAAGTCACTTACTGAAACATACTAACACTACTTGTCTTTTAGACCTTTTATATAATTATTATAGTGTTAACTTGGTGGTTAACTCCTGGGAACTGACCTTTCTACGTAATTGAAGAGGCTTAGTTCAAACACGCTTTCCATTCGAGATTAGCATTCAGAAAATCAGTTCTTTATCAATAGAATAAATTTTAATAACTGGAGCCTGGAAGCGTATTTTAAACTACATGAAAAGATTTTGGTACACAACGGGCGAAAGTGAGAAACTATTTATCTGACTTTATTTCCTTTTTTTTTCAGTGATTCCCTTAAGAGCATATGAAAGTCTTATGTCAATATTGTAATTAGTTTATGATATTGATTATTTTTACATGTACATGTTTGGATAAAGAAACTATGGATTATATTACAATAAATTTAATATTTTCCGATTGAGTAACATTTCAATAGATGACAATACAATTTGGAATAAAAAAGACTGATTATTGGTCCAATAAGTATTAGTTTTGTATTCGTATTCTTCTTTATAAACCATCTCAGCGAATTTGATTGATTTTTCTTCAAACTATCAATGTGATATTGTTAAATATATTTCAATTGAAATTGTAATATGAAAATTCCATTTTGTCTTCGTAAAGTTAACTATTTACGCCATAATTAATCGAAAATTGTATGAAATGTAAATATGCCAAGTTCTGTAACTTCTTTATTACGCGTTTTATCGCTACACACGAAATACCATTTAGTTTTTACGACATCAAAACACCGATTCTCTCAATGTCTGCTACGTGGATAATGTTAGCCTAATGACATATTTAATCATACCACGTGACCTTGTCATTTTTCCATGGCTGTACCCTGACAAGGCCATTTCTAACGTGGGTGTTAAAGTAAATGTATAAATTAATATCTGCAACGTTGTAAAGGCGTATATTCCTGTCAATGTGTTGTATTTTTTTTTTATTTGTTTGTAATTTATTTGCAAGGCGGGAAGTAAAAAGTTAATCTGTAGGCCAAGACCTCGAGATCCGAATTCTTCTAAAATGAATTCATTAGCAAGGTGAGTACATATTTTGTTATTTTATACAACAAAGTGATAACAGTTTTGTATTTAATTTAACTATATTTGTATAATAACATTTATAGCCTCAGCAATGATATTAAGTCAAATTTATATTACTCTAACTTTGGTAAATTTCAATATTTATAACTGGTGCCATTAACAATATATAATGTGCCTACTGAAAAGTGGTAAATATCGAAATGCTGAAGACTTCTTCTGTGAGGTCTTAGTGAGATGCCTGACGTTAGTATGGTACACGCACATAATGTTTCTATGTTGTTAATCCAATCAGCCAGGCCAGTTCAATGATGGTACGAGGCAAACACCATCCACACTCATCCTTAACACCGGTGGCGTCGAAGTATTACTACCTGTATACCCGTGAACGAGCGACGAACCCGTTTGCTGAGTGAATCTCCGACATCCATTAAAATTTTCTCTTTCCGTTCTCTAGAAACAAAATCTCCTGAAGAAATGATTCACTAGTTAACAATTCGCCTGCCGTTAAATTCTACGAATCAAGTAAGACTACACTCATGTTTGGCGTGACGTCACAAGTTTATAGAAGCACGTTAAAAACCTCCACAAACAAACGCCATCGACCGATAAATATTCTACGTTGAACATCGAGTTATTTCGCTCCGATTAAATCTTATCGGGTTATCACAACTCACACTCGATTTTGTGACGTTATAGTAAGTAACGATTACATTAGATTATCTCCTATAAAATATTCATTGATAAATGGTTTTGCTTTGATGAAATGCGACTATTTTTAACTTTATAATGGATTGTTCATACAAAAATGTAAGTGTTGACGGTGTGGTGTAAATTATTTAAATCACAATTTAAGACACTCAGCGTGTAATCATAACTCTGTTACTAACCTAACTAAATCAATCCTGTCTTGGGGTTTTGTATTTTATCTAAATAATATAAAATCGAAATAAAACACGTGACACTTGTATAAAAGTAATTTCATCGCAATTTCTTATCAACACAATAACCAATCCAATATTATTTACTTTTAAAGAAGGCACGTTTTTCACGGTCATTATGATGCATATATGAAACGGTACCGCTCTTCGGGCAGCGGGTAATGAAACTATTAATGATGTAATGTAGTTATATGATAACATTATGAAATGAGCATTTCATGACAGTTTAAAATATACAATACGTCTTCCACATACACATACTGCTGGCCCGTAATTACAACGAAAGTCGAACGGTGGCCTTGTGCTCAAGCTCAGCAATACAACTACATTTGTAAATCAAATTTACTTAATAAATTAGTTTGGTATTTACTCGTGATATACAAAATAGCAGATCAGCATCTATAAGTCAGTTAGTATCGGTATTAAATAAATAAAATGAAATGATCGAAAAAAAAAAGAAAGTACCGTTACATTTAAATTAAAAAAAAAATTATAAAAATAAAATAACAGGCATTGAGATATTAATTTAATTATAAAGAGAATTAAGATCTGTAAGTAACTATCAAAAATACGTTAGTAGTTAATCAACAATATATCATCGATACTAGTTTCGAATTCCGATTATTTTGAATTTCGTTATGAATGAAGATTCATGTTGTGCTCTTGGAACGCTATTACGAGAACTACGCAAAGATGCGTATAATTATAGCAAAACAGCTTAAAATACGTTCACACGACGTGTAAAGTACCTAAATATAATTTGTTTGTAAGTTTCCACTTGACAAACAATACGCAGTTGATCTGTTCATGTTTTTCAACATCACGGCCGGCGCGGCGCGGCGCGGCGTCGGCAATCGAGTTCAACAGCTTATAAGAAACACAGCGCAAATGTGAAACGAAATAGAAATTCATTCCTGTGTTCGTCCTATCCAGGTTAATATATAAATAATGTAGGTAGGTAGTGCTCATGTTCTATTACTATTATAGATGTTACCTGTATACGTTATACGAATATATAGAACAATTATAATTAGATTTTCTACTTTTTACAGTCATTCAAATTATTCAAAATTTTGGCACACGAAGAAATTACGATTCTTATTTTAATAATAGTTTATGATGTTATCAATTCGACAATCGGACAATGTGCACTTGTTTATGGCGACAGAGGCCAGCATAGTTGGTGGTAGGGCTTTACGCAAGAATTATCATATCAGTGTTATTTTTAAGTCATTAATATTATCACTAGTATTATTATACACATATTATCTTTCCGTAAAGCCTGCCTCGGTAGCTACCGCCCTCCTGCTTGAGTCAGCCGCCGAACGACTCGTCGTGTTCCAGCTGGGGGCTCGAGAGCCAGTACTGTCTTTCTTACCTTCTTCACATTTCCTGGTCGGTCAGGTGGCTCGTGTGCACGTTTGTCGGCTATTAACATAAAAAATGTCAGGTCTGTAAGTAAGTACTAACTAATACGTTATTGTATATCGTCGTTAAAGTACCGATTATTAAAAACTTATCATTCTCATTATTAGTATTATTATCATTTCATCAATAGATGAAGTTATTCAGGAGGACGGTTGAGGTGCGTGGAATAATATTGAAAAATTTACAGAACACCTGATAAATAAATTACAATTGTTTTGATTGAGGGTAGTATTTGAAAATAACCATGTATTAACACAGCAAAACGTGTCCGAATTACTAAATACAGTAATGAATATTTGGTATGTGGTCATTATTGTTTGAATTTAGCTTTGTAAAAATATTACCATGGATTCAGAATCAATATACGTGCTCTTTTAAGAACCCTAAGTTGTAATTTTATTT
This sequence comes from Agathymus mariae mariae, assembly GCA_018251895.1. Lineage (NCBI taxonomy): Eukaryota > Metazoa > Arthropoda > Insecta > Lepidoptera > Hesperiidae > Agathymus > Agathymus mariae. The sequence goes on from DWPT01001168.1 coordinate 15,881, forward strand.
TCTCACAATTATTTTTCTATAGACTATTTACCGTCGACTTACAAACGGAAAAAACGTGATATTTAAACATAATAACTATCAAAGCAAGTTACACATTTACTTTATCATCCATCGAAACTTATCGCCTTGTAATCTGTAATTTATTAATACTAGTGATATTATATTATTAAATCTTATGGTATTTGTATCGCATAAAATTATTTGTATAAAAGAGACAAAACTAAAAATTATACATAATAATCGAATATACCTTTCTTGGAACGATTTTTAAATAGCAGTCTCAACTACGCTTCTGCTAGTAGCTAACCACTGAGCGGTTCCTATAATCATATACCGGTTCCAAGATGAGATCAGCTCTTCTCAAAATAGTGTCTACTTACTACACAACCATCAGTAGTAATCGAATTTGTAACTATGACGTTGAAATACATACTAAATGAAAAGTGCGTAACAAGTAATTAAAGGCGACATTCGATATTTACAAACATTACGTACGTCTGGTAGAATACAATGAAGAAGAAATTTGTTAGCAAATACTTTTCCGTTACAGGAGACAATTTGTATAAAAAAATCTAATTAGTAGTTTAGCGCCCTTCTCTAAGGGGGTCGCGTCCGATGACGGTTTAGAGGCCGTATGGCCAAAACCAACCTCGGCTGGTGTATAGTGGTTAAGCCCCTAGGTTTATCGGGAGTCCCATTAAACCAGCGAGCCGGCTGCGCTAGTATGCATGAGCATTCACCACCCCCCTTGCGCACATCTCCGAAAGATATCAAATTTCCCTTTGTCTGGGCGCAAAAAAAATAACTGGTACTAGACTTGTTTTACTATTTCCTCAACTACTTAGACAAGAATGAATTTACGAGTTGTTTATATGAAAGTATTCAAGAGAAATATGGGTATAGCCGCACGTGATCCTTACTCAGAAAACTGGCAGATATTTTACACAAGGAATTAGTTTAGCAATACATCGCGGCTGGGCATTGCTAAAACTTTATTTGTACAATTACTCTTTTATTATATATGTATAAATTTAATTAATTGTGTTAATAACGTGATTTATATATATGTTTGTATAATAACCTACATTTAAATGTATTTAAAACGTATCATTCCAATGTTTTTGCTTAATTATTATCATTTGTCTACTTAGACCGGAAAATAAATGAATCTGAACTACACGTAGTTTCCAAAAATAATTATTTCATATTTAAAATGCATTATAACTTTATAAATAGACATTTAAATTGTATTATTTATATTATAGTTAAGTCATTATTATAGCAAAATACGACTCGGTCCTCACGTTGGTAGGTGCACGTGTGGCTATCACTTCATTGTGATTAACATTTACCCGCCGAGCCCGTGATAAATTTGCCCCAGGCAACTTTATCTGCCGCTTAGATCGCGCAGACAGTGATTACTGTACGCCATACTTCACATCGATTCTTGTTGGTTCAAACACAGATATATCCATCGTAGAAAATTGATACTGGTTACAATATTTTAAACTTGTAAAACGGCGGAAGTGTTTGATAACACTGCCTTTGTTTTATTTGCATCGAGCACTAGGCAGGTTTTTTGTGCGCTTAAATATTCACAAGTTGTTTTTACTATTAATTGAAAGTGTTTTTTTTTTTTTATATTTATTGTTATTTTCTAACCATAAAATATAATTATATATTTTTGAAAAGAAGAAAATAAAATGAAAAAAGAAAAGAAGAATCTTGATTATAATCAATACTTATAAACGGACTCCATGACACAACATTAAGTTTTTATTATTGTATATTTCTGTACTTATGTTCGTTTAAGGCGATTACGTAACAAGTATTTTTTTCACACGAGCAAAATAAATTGCGCGTTCCTTTGACGGTCATTAAAACAAACACTCAACAAATAAGGAATGACGCACACCCGCCGAGAATAATATTTTATGTACGCAGTAGTGTTTAACAAAGACGTGGTTGAATTTTCAGTTCTATCCGAAAAAATCATCTTCTTTTTGAGAATATTCTGTGAGAAAATAAACAAAAATGTTATATTAAAATAGTCTCGGTATATTGTAGGCTTTTATACATTATCATAAACCTACCTTAACACATTGTTTTTTAAATTGACGAAGCAGATTGAAAACAAAGTTAAGATAAAAATACGTCGTATCGTATACGATACGATAGACGATAAGTGTACTCAGTGTATTATGATTGTGTTAGCTTACTTGGATTATTTTATTGTGATTCAAGATAGCTAAAAGCAATGGTTTTATTTGCGCAGGCATATAATTTTTTTTTTAATTATATAAATAAATGGTCAGAAGTCACTGCCATCTACAATGTCTGTAACTCCCAAGGCGTCATCGAGGCGTTGTTAACTATGAAAAAACCAGATGTTACTGGCTCTCCTGCACCGCAACCGAGACATGTAAAAATTCATTCAATCGTTGATTCTTGAACTCTTCTACAGCTGTCTTGTGCAGCTACACTCAACCCGCGGTCCGCCATGTTGGACCATCTAGTGTTACCGTATTTTAAACCATTTTCAATTTTGCGCCTATAAGAAAAATTGTGAGCGCGCTGAGTAAATAAGCCCTACATAACACTACCGCGCCGCGGGTTGCAGGGCTATTATTGATAAGGTAATTTGCTGTAATATACGGAAGTTTATTCATTTATATTTTGTTTTACAACACACGTATGATTTAGTATTTTCGTAAATACGACAATCCAAGTGTTTTTAATTTCGTATCGAGCGAGCGAGACCGCAAGAATACCCTTTCCTTGGCTCCCATGCTTCTCTCTACTCTTTCTGGCGTCTGTGATACCACAGCTAACACGTATTTGTGGCCCCTATGAAGAGCTGAGCGTCATAGTGTTCTTGGTTTCTCAGTTGGATGGACCAAGAGTAGGGCAGGTTGCATGTGCTAAGGATGGATAAAGAGTTTACACCGTCATACATTTATATTCGTTGTGTGATTCAAATTGCACTATACTACATGCGCTTTGTAAACAATTATCACGTGATTAGGTACTATTAAAAGTGCGGGATTTTTTAGGTACGTTGTAATTCATGTTCCGTCATACACTACTTATGCATACTTTTTTATGTTCTATATGTATGTTATTATTGAACTACCGAACAAAATGTTACACTTTCATATTCACTGTCTTTGTCTTAAACTTCGTATAGATTTCAGACATCGATATAACATGCTTACTTTAATTTAGGTTTATATTGTTTCGTTAGGTTATTAATTTAATAAGGTTCTTTTATTTATTTTATCAAAAGGCAACTTTACCTTACACTAACCTAAAGTTTGGTAATATTCGCTGCCAGAACATGTAACAATGAACTTAGACGTAGTAAAACAATCTTATTTTCATTTAGAATGTTAATTTAAACTTTGTTGTTATGGAACATTGCAAAAAGAAAACTTTAAAATGACATTAGTGATCGATCGATGACATATTTACATCTCCCTACAATTATCATTTTGAAGTTTTTGAATTTCACTATCGATAACAAAATATTAAATTTTGTTAGATCAGGCCTCCAGATCAGCCAACGCAGTAATAAACATTACTGAATATCTTGTTTAAAAACTCTTGATGTATCGGGGCGGAACGGTTTCCATCTATACATGAGTCGAAACCAACCTTCCCTGTACGCAGACCCTGCGGACCAACGCACAAGGCTATAGCGAACGGTCCCTCCTGGTCGAGGCCGCTCTTTGCC
>DWPT01001169.1:0-19612 GCA_018251895.1 Agathymus mariae mariae
CATGGTGTTTAAATATACATGTTTAATTTTTATTACATTTATGTATTTTGACATGTCAAATTATAATATAGTTTGTTATGTTTTCTCATTCAGTATATGACTTTATTAATTTGTATTTTTGAAAATTGAAAGTATGTATTTATAATATTTTCCCATATTTTATAAGATTAATTTAAAATATATTTATCTTGTTTTATAGAAAAGTACCAACCCCAATTCAAAATTATATATATATTACATACATGGGACCATTAATTGTAAAGCAAAAATAATGCGTTACTAATTAATTTTCATTATACTTGAGTAATAAGTATAACATTTATTAAAGTACATAAACTAAAAAAAAAATATCTTTTACTTACAGGTTCCTTAATGCTTGTTCTTCTTATCTTAATCTTTAACTTAGTGCTGGTGTCTAGTATTTGACTTCGGTATGTAGGTGTGCACCCATACTTCTTAGATTTCTTTTTGCTACGGGAACTACAAATGTCCAACATAGACCGAGGTTTACCACTAGACGGTATCACTATGTGAGTCCTTTGTCCCTTGTGCGAATTCTTAGATTTTCTCTTTTTTTTTGATGATAATTGACTAAGTTCATGACTGTAAGGCTTACCACTTGGTACTTTAACTAACGGTAACTTTACACTGCGCACACGATTGAGCACTTCATCATCAGAACTTTCACTTTCCTCCACTTCGGCTTCTTCCATTTCCTCCTCTTCTTGAAACTCACTACTACTCACTAAGTTTAAGTTTTTGCCACCTTTCACTCGCGGCAATACTATACTGTTTACGGGGGATCTTCTGGTGCGGGTCTCATGGAGGGATCTTTTCTTCCTTTTCCTCTCCGGTGAGAGACATCCGTTTGCTGAGGCGCGTTCATCACGTCGAGAGTGCTGCTTGTGTTTCTTGTGTCGGGACCGCTTCGAGGACTGCAACACTCCATTAGCTTTTTGCAATTTCTGGTTTGCAATGTCATCGATACTTTGCTCGAAATCTGTTTCGAGTTTGACACAAGAGATATCCCCGATATCTTCCGGAATGGAATCCGAGTCGGAAGCTACCGGGACAATCTTGGGCAGACGAACCTCAGGGAATAGATCCTTGCGGACTTTTAGCCTCATCGCAGGCTCCGTGGCCTCATAGCCACCGTTTGCGGGACTCGAACGGCCCGACATACCGCCCGCCTCCCGCCGCCCTCACGAACCACTTCTACAAACCGCTCCGCTCACCGTCACCTGTCCGCCGCGAAGTAAACAATCGGTTTGACACATCACATTTTCACTTTTGATGCTGAGGTATTCACTCAACGTCTTACGATACTACTATTACGTTTGATTGTCGATGGTTAATGTACTAATCATTATTACATTTTTCGCTTTACACTCCTTGTGACGATCCAAAGCATCTTTTTTTCTTTACGTATTCGCATTTTAGGTCATCCATGTTCATGTAACGTTGTGATTGCGAAAAACAAAGTAAAGATCATTTTCGCGGACACTTGCACTTGTTTCGATAGTAGAGACAGATTGGATGTACAAATTTTCCTGTATGTTCTGATTCTTAATTATTTTTGTAGACTACGAGTTGATGAAAACTGTTGACCTTGTTAAAAGCTTATTAGGTTTCAAATTTTAGTCAACAGATGCAGACATTGTCACAAAGGTTGTTCTTGGGTTGTTCATCGTTTAAGCGTATTATCTTTGACACGACGTCTTTCTTTAGACAACAACAGATTATAATTTAGATATCAAATATAGTAGGAAATTAAAAGAGAATAATAATATTAAGAAAGGCTTTTAGTGTTTCATACAAATGGACTCATATAATTTTAAAAATAATATCATATATTTTAAGGATTTATTTACGCCTTTACAAGTATGACAATGAATGTCAATGAAAAATGACATATGACCAGAACCGCCACAAGAGGGTAACACTAGTTTATCTACCAATAAAAATTTGGCATATGAGTTGGTTTTCGTCGAGCATTGGATGAAATTGAGAAGTGAAATAATGTACAGTGTTTACACCAATCATAATGTGTATTACCTAAATACAACAATTTTCACAGTGAATGTTCTTTTTTTTACAGTTTTCAAGAAGTTTAGAGAGATGGCAGCACTTGCACAATTTACCTAGAAATTCATGTAATAGGTGTTTGTTCGTATTCGTACTTTTCGTATGTACTTTTATTTTTATTTGTAGTTTGAACAAAATAGAATAGAACAAGCGAGAGTATATTTTTATTGTTTCTCTGTCCTTCATCTCGCAGAAACAAACATTATTTTAATTGTTTTGCCTTTTATAAATTTCTCTACAGAGCAAGATGTGCTGTTTTAGCAATATGTTTTCAACATTACGTTTCCGAAGTTCCATTGAGTAGAAGTTGAAATGTGTGCTATGACGTTTGCTGTATGTAGGTACTGTGCGTGATAATGATAACCTACACGGTCTCTCTGTAGCTAGTACATAAACGGGTGAGTCATATTTAAATTTATTTGCTATATCGATGATCTCATAATATTGTAAAGTATGTACCTACCTTCTGACTGAAGTGGTAATTAATGTTAAATTAAACTTCAATGACATGATCAGTACCGATATATTCCGAATTTGTTAATAGTGATCGTTACAGTTAGGAAACATTGTAAATTTATTTATATATCTTAATTTAACTACATCTGCCTACCCTCATACATACATAAACAAATATTATTACGTTTAACTACAGGAAAACTATCGATGTTATTGAACTTAGTCTCATACGATGTAGGAGAAAATTCCTTCCATTATTTTCTTCATGAATACTTATTAATTATGATATTTTTATATTTGTATATTTATTACATATATGCATTATTAAGAATCATATTCTACGTAATTAATCGTATTGTCTAATTGACTACCCCCAAAATCATAACATATTCATACTTATTTCAAAAATCACATTTGTATTTCCCTTGGCTATTTTTACTTAAATTTTGATAAAAATTACTTACACTGATGTAAAGTTTGCATAGTTATATTTAACCTGCCACAACTTTTGGATGAGATAATAGGTATTAAACATCAAGAAATGAAATTTTTGTATAAATGATCACAATGTATTATAGGATAAATATTTCTTGAGTGAGCCAAAATTGCATTATCAGGCTTATGTTATATTTATTACTACATATAAATATAACAATGTGATGAATATGACCGACAATTCTTAGTATGGTAACTACTAAAATTGTTTTGCAGGTCCCATAATTAAAATTAAAGAATTTCTTCATATTCCAAATTTATAGCTAAGTTGTGAAAGAATATATTAATCAATAAATGTATCAATTAGCTCATTACTTATCGTAATAATTATCTCAGAATTCAGTTTAAAACAGTCAATTGAACCAAATTCTCAGTTTTTGTTCAGTATTACTTTTACAAAAGAATACCAGTAGAATGATTTAGTGCAATTATCTTTATATTCAACACATTGTCTATTGGAATGACATGTAAAGTGATTAAATCTGAAAATAAAATTTATATTAATACAACTATAATACATAACACTACACTAACTTATTACATTGTACCAAAAGTATTATGTTGCTAATTTTTTTTAAATTAAAAAGTAGGCATTGTTACATTACACATTTTTAACTAGATAGAATTATCATTACTAGAAATAAAATTGTTTGCTATACTGATAATGATGTACAGACAATTGCTCTTAGATTGAAAATAAAATAACATGGAGAGAGTTATATGTAGAAGCAAATCCTAGTTACATTTAAAGTTTATGCAAATTATTATAAATAAGTTTATTGTCAAAACTAATGAGTTACGCAGTAACTGTGTACATTAGAAACAACTGATATTAGCATTATAATTGAATTTTTTTTTAATAATTTTGAATGACCAATAAATAATAAGAAGCGGACAATTGAAACAAGTTTCATTTTATATTTTTGTTATTATTTCATTGTTTTATAAAAGTCTATCAACTTTTCATAGTCAGTGGTCAAAAACATAGAGCACTTCATTGTTACTTACTAAACAATATGTTTGTTTCCATGTATATACCAAGCAATGTCTGTACAGTAAAGAAGTTGTATTTATTTATTTTTAAATAAAAGACCAAGCAACATCGGTTGTTAAAACAAAAAGCTTTATTTAGGGTCTTAAGAGTCTTAGAGGTAATATTTTCAGTTATTGGTATAAAGGTACATTTGGGCTTCTGATTTGGCTAGTTGTGGATAAAAATGGCTATAAAGTTTCACTAGTCTTTTAGTTAAACAGTTTTAACAAATTATTCTACCTCATCAGCCATTCCCAAATGTTCAACAAAAAGTCCTGCTAAAATACTGAAAAAAAAAAACTTAATTTGCAAACAATGTGACATAATCAAAGCATTCTTAAATAATGGTTTGCTTCAAACAGTAACTGTCGTAATAATGTATCATCAATGTTGCATGCTCAGAGATTGGAATAGCATAGATTTTGAAATGTTTGTAGAATTTGGAAGAAAGAAAGCAAAAAACATTGTGGTGATTATTTCAATTTTTAATAGACTCCCTAATGATCCAAATACATTTTTCAGATCAGTCAATTAATTTGTATATACTCCAAAAAAAAAAGATTATTTTTGTTTTCAAACTAAGCCAAAATTGCAGACGTGATTGCTTCGTCGTTGCTAACTTTTTTCCACACAGTTTGAAAACAAATAATAACCTCACGGAATCAGTGCTGGACTGTAAAATGGGTAATTCAATATTTGGAATCTGTAATTGTGAAAGGCAGCCGTCGCAACATGACTCTTGATGCCTCGGTTTTTGTCCTCCTTTTAACTGCTCTCAATGCCTGGCGTAATTCTCTCTCGTTCTGTAAACACTCTTTTCTTTTAAGCATGTACCATTAAACATTATGTACCAAACACGGTCGCCATAACTCTTCCGGCAGATTGTGACGATTTAAACTTCCGTTTTTATCCCTGAAGAAAGAAAATTATTTATTCTGTCTTAAAATTGCAATATAAAAGAAGCTATTCGATTTGTTTAATAATATAGACGATAGTGCTTATTGGTAAGCAAGAAGGAGTTCCTCTTCATACACGAACATAACATAAAAAATCATATTTGTAACTTGCAAATAACGAAAATATTTGCAAGTTCGAACATAACGTCACACTTCCTGTATTTTAACATCAACATAAAAAAGAAACCACACCATAAAAAATTAATCCCCTTATCATTACAAATTATAAAAGGACATACTTTATATACAGATATGTATATACCAAGTATATATGTACCAAGATGTATTTTATTGTTGTTGCAGATATCCAGATCTCGCGATAGGGCCGTCTGAGCTTCGACAATCGTATCTCAAATAGGTACAATACCGTGAACTGGCACCCGACACCGGTATCGTATATCAATCGCAGTGTTCAGCTATCGGGTGTCTGTGGTAGGTAGGGCTTAGTGTGATGTAGGTGCGTGGTGGTGTAAGTGTCGTGTACGGTGTAGTGGTGGTGGTGAGGTGGCGCGGCGCGAGTGATGCCCGTCGCGGTGATGCAGAGGCATGGTGGACGCGGCTGCGGAGCGCCGGGCCGACGCCGCCGCCCCCTACGACGCTCCTTCGAGTCTGACCAAGTGAGTTTTAACCCACATTAGAATCTGGTCCTGGGTGCAACGGTTTTGTTACATATAGTTGAGTTGCAGAATTTCGTTTTAAATTTAATAACTGCATGTCATATTAATAAGTAATTGCTCATGTGGTGTGAATAAATAGATATGTCGCTAAAAAGTAAGTAGTATTCCTAGTAGGGCATTTTAGTTTTTATGCTCGACCTGTAAATATTTTATTATGTTATCGTATTTAATATATTTTTAAAGAATGGTTTCAACTAATAAGTGAACTCTGTAACCGACATTTTACACACACAAATGATATAAAATTCTATGAAAATGTTTAAAATCGTACCGATCTGTGAATACAAAATCACCGCAGTAGTTAAGCTTAGTTGGTTAAATTGCTATTATGGTGTTTATTAGGAAAGTTTCCAGAGTAAGTATCCGACCTTTGGAGTCTTTGTTATATAATAAAGACATTAAGCTTAAAATCATTGGACCATGAATTCTCGCCTGCACCAATCGGTGCGGAACGTGCGGAACGCCTAATGTAACTTAGCCCTCTCAGTTCGAATCACAGTTTTATATCCTGTTCCTGCAGTATTTGTTACTAGTCTATCAACTTTACGAGTAATTTGGTTATATACATACACATCTAACTTGTATTCATGTGATATTAACAAGTACCATTTATTGAGTTCAGTAGTCATTAATTTTAATTCAGGTACTTAATTAACAAACAACTGTTCAATAAAACAACAATACACTGCTCGTTGTCGTGATAATAAATTTACGCTCAACACGGAATTAACAATTAATAATTATTTTTCGAGAAGTTTACTAGGTTTCTAAGTAAGCCTATATATGGCTTCTGAGATGTTTTCAGATGGATTAAGGTTTTCAATTCATGTCAGTTGTGAAACTTTATGGTGATATTCAATTTCACACACATATATACATATATAACTTTGTTCGTATCGTATTAAAACTTTATACGGTTCGTAAAAACCCCTAATTCACAATAGAACGAATGTTCTGATAGGTTTATTTTGCCTCGCGAAGCCGATATTGTTTTCAAATTTTTCAAAAATGTGAAATGGATGTCACAAATAAAATTTGATTTGTGCGGTTGTGACAGTTTTTCAAAACCCGTACCGAAAAATTATTTCATTACCTGTGCGACGTTTGTGCGTATACAGAAATAAAATAATCTACCTGCAACTGCTATTGGAAATTTTGACATCGACAAAAACCTTCCCTAATAATCTATTATTAGGCTTAATTATTCTTCCCGACAACATTTTTTTATTTACCAGTTACTTGTGAATAAAGATAAAAGTTTTGTAAATTATGTTATAGTTAACTTATAGAAAGTAAACATGTAAAAATTAATTGAAACTTTACTTGAAATAGGTAGTACCAATCTTATTTGAACCAATTCTTTTTCATGTCCATTATTGTCCTATTCTTAATTTCTTTGTATTAATATTCCATAAGTTCGTCGTATTTAAGTAATTTTTTTTATCTTTAAATATACATAGTACAATATAGACATTCATCTTTGTTATAAATCCATCAATTAAATCTTTTGAAAAATATGTAAACCCGATCGCTAATGTTAGTAGTCACGTTGGCTATTAAAATATCTTGGCTGCTAACCGCTAAGTAGCAACAAATTGATATTTATTGCGCATCAGTTCACATGTCGAATCATCATTATTGACCGTTGGCATCTCGCACTGACCCCGAGCTGCGATCAATCTATTGAGCCCTTCCTCATTGGGAACTCTATCAATAACAAGTTCTTCCTCTAATTTCCTACTTGTGGTCTTATTTCGATTTAAACAGTATCAATTAGTACTTTTCGAATATTTCGAATATTGTAGGAAAAAATTGATCTAGTACGCAAACATTGCTCATGTCTACAACATAAAAGCGACTTCAGTAGTATGCATGGTTATGTGGTTCACAGCCTGTTTGCAAAACGGTTAGACGCACTAAAATAAATTGTGCGCAACGTACTGAACGTAGGAACATAAAAGCAATCTCAGCGCTAATTTAGTTGATAATCGGTTAGCGTACGCTATGCGTAGATACAATCAAGTGGCTCTTGTTTGGACGGCTTCTTTATTTGGCTTCGTTGACTGCATCATCATAACTCGCATCGCAAATTGTTTCATTAGGTGTAAGTCGAGCCGGGCACGCAATACGACTCGGTTAATGAGAGTACCGATACGTCTCGTCACGGCTGCCTGTTATCAGGGCCGTGGGTGGAGTGGCGGTGTGCCGTACGTACGTTAACAGTATGTGCTTGTGCGCGTGAATAGTAGCGCTTCCAGGAAACATACGCGGATTTCTCGGAACTGATCGACTGTCGCGCACGTTTTCAGCAATGAATGGCCGAGCAAGACGTTTTCGTGAACGCTGACTGTCACTGAACATGTAGAAATGTGATCGATGGTACGGGGCTTTATCGTTATCTTATCACATATTTTTCCTCAATGCTAGCCGTACAAGCGTTACAAATTTCACTTGTGAAATCGCGCCTTGGCAGTGTAATATATCTTATAATTGTGAATTTTTACTACAATTTTAAATTCACTAATACTACGATCACAAAGCCTTTCTGTTTTAAACAATCTTAAATTTTTATTATCGCAGTCCTTATTCCAAGGTGTCGCGGTGTTATGAACATACGCTAGTAAGACATCACAGACAACAAAACGAGATGTATTCTTTGCTTGGTTTTTTGTCTGTATCAAGTGAAATGCATTGACCTTGTACGACAGAAGTATTAGAGACGATCCACCGGAATTGGAAAATAAAAGATTACAAGTACAATAAAAGATATAGAAGTAACTAAGAATAATAAATAAAGTTTTGATAGCATTTTTTCTGTAGTTATTGCCATAAATTAATATATACGTGTAATTCTTAAACAAGGATACCCGATCCATAAACCGATAAAATAGGGCAAAGACAAAATTCATTAAAGGCCTGGTTAAAAATAATAATGTAGGTACTATTTGTTAACGTAATGCGTAGATTTTTTGAAGCTAAGCGAGAGCGGGTCACTAGTACATCGTAAATGCAAATTAGAATCATGAAGAGAATATCATACAATATAAAAATAAAATACTTCCTCTCGAAATATTTAAATACAAGCGGTACTGCTATACAAATAAAGTGATATCGCCATTGTCGTGCATGTGACGCGAACTCGCGAAACACCTGGTGCAAACAACGACACACAGGCACACATACATCAAGGACAAGCTAATCAATTAATTTTTTTATTTTAATTTTAAGTTGATCTAAGTTTTAATATAAGGCGGACTTAATGCGTTTTCTCCTGCATTACGTATCCATGAAAAGCGTAGCAAAATGTGGCTTGAGACATTCAGCCATTCAGTATTCAGTCTCGGATTATCCTCAGGTCATTGGCAACATTAAGATTTTTCTAATTTAAAGTAATAAGATTAACAGATAATTGTATTAGCCAAGAGTATTCACCGGATACAAAAATAGAGATAAGCCGTATAGCCTTTTTTAAAAATTCATGTATATATACATGAATAGAGATGGGTGACATTTTGCGAAGGCTGCTACTTGCATTATTTTTACTGTAAACGTCACCTGTTTATTATATTATACATAATATGTACAAGAACTATTTGCGACATTATACTCGCATTTTATTTTCATTCAAATAAATAAATTTCCATCGAATATTATACACACAAGGAAAGATCTTTGACTGCTTTCTTGAACGTATATACAGATTTAAGTACACGTATGTCTGGTTGCAGTGAGCTACAGGGTCTGACTGCCTCTACAGTGAAGGAGATGAAATAGGCACAGGTTTTATGGGTAGCATAGTTAAGAAGAGTTCTGATATGGATTGTGCAAGGGGCAAATGCAGTAAGTAATATTGGGGTAGAATAGTATTATGAAGAGTTTTATATAGAAGACATAATATTCTAGGTTTTCTGAGAAATTGGATTGGCAACTTTTAGAGCTTATTGCGATAGAGAAACATGTGATCAAACTTTTTCAAACCGAAAGCTCGGTTTGTTCTTAGGTACTTTATTCGCTTAACAATACATATTTTGGTAATATTACGCCTAATTCGGAAGTGGAGGTGCAAAATAATTGTCTTAACTTATAATTAAACTAGCAAATGCCCTCGCTTTGCTTCGGAAAAACTACCTTACGCTTAAAAATAGTATATGCATTTTTCTAGTTATTTCAGAAATACACATATTAATTCAACACTTTTATATTTATTCACGGATTGTTATGTAACAAACATTAAGTATTAAGTAGTGCTTACTGCGATACATTAGTGAAAACCAGAACGAATTCGGTGAAGCCGTTTTTGATATTAGCAGGAACAAACGCACAGACAAACATTCTAACAACTTTTGTTTTGGGTTGTATTGCGTCAATAAAGTCCTGTAATAATGGTTTTCTCATAAATCGTTCATGTACAGAAAGCAATCAGTTACAATTTTATTATTAGAATAGATTAAATGTTGTCCAACGTATAAATAATGTATACATATATGTCTAGATTTAATAAATTTAGTATTTTACTGCACACTTATCTAACAGGCTTCTTAAGTAATACGGTATATAACATAATAGCTTTTTCAGCTGCAATCATTCTAATGCCATGTCTATATAGGACGAAAATGATGTCATATACTTCGGGCGTGACACTTCTAATTTGGTAAAACAAGTTTTAGTTTTAATCGATGTTATTTTGTACAAGTGTTGTAGAAGTATGTCGTTGGTGAAACTGAAAATTGTGACGAGTGGAACCACTTACTGAATGTTTGTCAAAGTAGAGTAGACACGTTGGTACGTTCATTACAGTTACTTATCCAAAGGGTTAGGGTAATTCTATTATGTTACGTAATTCTTCATACATATTTTATAATTTTGAATTAACAGTTTGTGTATACAAAAGGGCTTGCAACTGTTATACATTTTGGATTATTTTCCGTTTCCTATGAATACGCTATGAAGTCATATTTATTTAAATCTTATTGTCTATTATAAAATTTGTATTAGCGTATTCAAGGATTTAAATAACATTTACTAAACAAAAACTGGTCATAATTAAGTGTTAAATTTATGATAGGAACTTGCCATTTATCTCTTTGTGTCTAGTAATATGTGTCGCATAAAAAACGCGATTTGTATTCATGTATGTATTCGAAGTCAAGGAAATGCAAGTCGCCGGCTGTCAAGTTATGAAGACGGAGGCAGCGCAGTGGCTGGTCGGTACGCGTCGGTCGGCCGCTAAATTTGTCGGTGACGGACGGTTGGAGGGGCCTGCGGTGAGGCGGGGACTATTTTCGTCTGGCGGCCACGTTTGGAAAATGTGCGGTGACGTCACAATCCTCCACGGCGATGGCATCATCGAGCCGCGACACGTACCAGCCGCCTTGCCAAAATATCGCGCAAGCTCCCCGCGATCAACTTTATTTTGGTCATTGTTCGGAGATGTGCCTCCCTCACGCGATGTGTTGATGGATTGTAACTAACTACAGTTACGAATCGTGTTTATAGTCAGTCGCCTTGGATTATAACTGTATTATTTTTACTATGAAATCTCGGTACGATAGTAAATGATAGTGTGCAAGTTGAAAGCGCAAAGTTTTAACGTCTCTCCTTTATATATAAAACTATAGAAGAATCCTCAAATTATTTTGTATACCAGTTAAAAATTAACCTTTTCTTAATTTAATAAAACTGCATAGGTAATGCTGTTTTTCAGTAAATTGATAAAATTGGAAAATACGCGTTAGATCTGCATAATCCCAATTTAATATTAACTTTTCTACGTATATTATTATATTTACTAATGTTTTATTTTAATACTAATTTTTAAATACTTTTATACAAATTATGTAAGAACATATAATATTTTTCCTAAAAAGTGTGAACCTTGGTATGGTACGCAGATTTGTATAGTTCACTATATTCAATGGGTTAATAAAAAATAGTATGGTTTTAGTGCGTCTTCGAGCACAGTTTTACATCTGCCTATAAAGGGTAGGATATGAAAATACTTTTCCCAGCTTATAGTATGGTATTCAGGAAGATGGTAGGTAATTTAAAAATAAAATGGGCAAGTGCGAGATGTGACATCTATACTAATAATAGAATTCTAATTGATCGCTTTCTGTACATGAACGATATATGAGAAAACACATTATTTCATTAACGTAATAGACCCCAGCACAATAGTTATTAGAATTTTTGTCTGTTTGTCTGTGCGTTTGTTCCCGCTAATCACAGAAACGGTTTAACCGATTTCGTTCTGGTTTTCACTAATATATTGCAGTAAGCATCACTTAATACTTAAAGTTTGGTTCATTGCAATCCGTCCATAAGTAAAGAGATCATAAAGTAATATATGAATTTCTAATTCACAAAACTAGAAAAATCCAGAAAAAAATCAATTGCTTAAGGTAGTTTTTTCGAAGCGAAGCGAGTGCATTTGCTAGCATATAATAGAAAGACATGATCTGAAGAACATCCTTCTCACTGAAGTTACAGAACCGTACCAATATATTACAGAAAACTGTCAAAGAAAATCACGTCTTAAAATGTCCAAGGTAAAAAAAGGTAGGTACTCCTGGATACTTTTACATTGTGGAAACATTCCCACGTGAGATTCTGTTTTGATTAATTTATTTTTATCGTCACACTTTTTGGATGTTGGGGATTCAAACTATTGTTGAGTCCAAGCCAACCTCCCTCGTTAGCGGTGCACCTGTTACACAGGGTGAGATTATATTAGAGCGGTCCATTCTGTAGGAGGCAGCTAGGCTCGGTACCATGCAGTTTAATTAAGACGTTACCTTTGCTTGGTGGAAGGATTATTATCCTGCCTGGCCAGCTCAGCTACCAACGTCATTCTAGAATCAACCGTGAAATGATTTTTTTACATATTTCGGTTCGGTCCGAGAGCCATGGTAATAAGCGCGCCTTCGATGTTACGAAATTTACCATCAGGTGGCCCCACTGTTCGTTTTGTTGACATTCATTACTATCGAATTGCCTGTACCCACTTTGGCATTGTGTGATATTTATCATTATAGAGTTACGGTATCAATAAATTTGAAAAAAAATTACATCAAACCATAGATCTAGTATGTTCCTCAGTAATATCAAATCAATAAATCAATGACCGATTATGCGTCTCATGTTTCTAAATGTTAAAAAAATCTTATTTCAATTGACATGATATTCGAAAAGACTTTTTTTTTCCTATTTATTCGGACTACATTGGAGTCAACCGCGCTCGTAATAAAAGCTTTTATCTGAGTCAAGCTCCTGCTACATATCTTAAAATTTAATTTGAGATTGATCACAGAAGCCCATGGACTACATTGGCGTCTTTAAATAGTTTATTTACGCGCTTTTACATTGTGCCTTTCACATATCGACTATGTAGGAATCTAAAATATATCTCACCATTCATCAATGTTATATTAAAGCAACAAAGGGTGCCCTTTACCATGCTTTTCATTTTCAAATGCAATTCCGAAGAGCACAAGACCAGTTGCCGTACTCATTCCACTACGCCATGGCGTGGCGTGTCATCTTTTGAGTTATCGTGGTACCGGGCGCAGGGTCGGGTGCGCGCTATCGTTCGTCAGTCATCAGTGCGGCGCGACCGGCGCCGTCGCGTGGTGCGTTCGTGCTCAATTTCATAAATTCGACGTCCATGCTAGTTTATTTACAGTGACATTTGACGTGAAAATAATTTATGAACATGTGTTATTAATAGGAACATGCAATGTATTCGTACACAGGTGACTACTCGGTTATCTTCTATGGCAACGGCCTACAACCGTATATGCCCTGAACGTTGTCGAATAGTACAGGAATATGTTAATGTTTTCTGATATTTAATGCCGTCTGTATTTGCAATTTATACATTATTACTAGGTGTTTATTGATTGTTACAATATTGTGATTTTTTTGCCATGTACGGATTGATAGCAGGTAAATAAAATCAAGTGTACGCACACATAATATAACTTATAATTACGATAACTTTATCGTTTGTTCAATTCAAGCTTATTTATATCAAAAGTTTCCGTTGGATATCTAAATTGTGCAAATATTATTGTTACTTATACATTGAGTCTGCATATAGCCTAACGACGTTAGCGATAAGACTGCATTGCATAATGTAGTTGTCTGCTCGTATATTTACTACAAGTCCAGAATTAAACTCAATGTATTGCTTTAAAGCTTCATTGTTGCATAGTTTAATCGGTAGACATCCTAAGACAAGATATAATCGTATTTGTATCGTTATTGTTATAATTTTCGTAATTGATTCGTGACAGTTTGTTTTCGATATGGTATTTAAAATAACCTATCTAATCGTTGTATAATGTAATCGGATTTGTGCTAGTTGCTTACTTAATTTAATTTATTCACATGTAAGTGTTACGTTTACACTATCATTTTCATCTTTTATAGAGCGATGACGGTCGGAGTGTTATCAACTTATGAGGACAGCCTTAGGTGGAAGGTCGATTGCTATATCGATTTTCTTCGGATTATAATCACCGCTCAATATCAGACGGACATGTTGTCTATACTCCATTTAATTTCTAGCACAAGGCATTTAGAATCTTGGACTGGACTTGTGAGGGTTCCAGGAATATCGAAAACACCAAGTTTTCTACTTACCTGCGTGCTTCTACAAATCTTTATCTAAAATATCGTTCTTGAGTCTCTTAATGGTCGTGTTAATTTTTAAACGTCCTATCAGATAGAGGTCGTTGACAATATATGGTTCCAAAGCTAAGCTATACCATCTAGCCTTCAATAAATCGCAGGACAACTTCTTCTGGGCTCAGTCAGTAATATCGTATTATTCTATTCGGTTCAAACAACAGAATACTCTCGGATTTTCTATTATTGGCATTGTTGTGTTCACTGAAATAGAACGTATTTGTCCCTAATATAATATTACAAAGTGTTTTATCGACGTATACAACATATATACAATAATGTACTCGAAGAGCGTAATCAACAGTGAGTGGTCCGATTTCCTTTACCGTCATTATCATTGGTACATGACCACGGTTGAATGACCATTGGACTATTTACAACAATTAAAACGTTTGTCCATTAATGTTCCGTTCCATTAATATTAGTGTGCGGATTTAATATGTCAATGCTGAAGTCAAATTTTTTTTCACACGCTCTGTATTAACTTGACGAAACGATTAAATAGAAACTTTTCATTTATATTTCACTTACTTTCCGACTTCCAAATTATTCATATCGCTTTGCATTGAGAAATATGATACAACTACTTACCGCGTCGGAAACAATACTTACTTGTTTTTGTCTATTGTTTTATAAATTTTTGATTTTGATCCTGGACTTATAAATTCTGTATTTATGAGTTTTCATTCAGGTACATACTCGTAGAGAGTTTGTTTGAATTAGTATGAAGCAAATTTTACACGAATTAAAAACAGATGAAATATACTGTCTTGTACCGTAGTGTTAGCGCCAATACATATTGCAAAGTTTAAGCAGCTAATCTCCTTTTTTCTCGGAGATTTATATCTTACGTTTTTTGTGCATTCACCGACCGTTACCGATCCGTTATCGAGTTCACCCGGTAATGATAGCGTTTCTGTATAGCTATAAAAATTTAAACTTCCGTTTAACTTTAAATAAATTGGACAAAAGAGAAAACGTTAAGTTTAATATTTTATATAACAATCTAACGCTCAGTAATTTGTGAACTGAAAATCAACCATACACTATTTCGTAAAGGCAACGTTCTTCTCTACTTAGAATATATATATACAATTTTTTTGGTTAAGTGCTGGCTGGATCTGTGCTTTATTTTTACTTTTCTTCTGAACCGTGACTTACCTAATACGATACTGTACAAGCGATTACGCTAGTACTAACGAGATTCGGAAACGGGTACATCGCGTGTTTGTTAACCATTTACTTAAAAACAACCACCGCGGTTAGTCTCTTCATCTTATAGACCATCTTTACGTCGATTTGACTCAAACGCGAGTTTCATTATTCTCAAACAGCAATATGTAAAGGAAATCTGATAAAATACACTTTATTACATACAATTCACTTGTTGCTATGTTCATAACTTTCAATACATCAATGTTTCATCGCGTAGGCAGGTACATGAATTTTGTTTGTCATTCGATCCATTTCACTTTACTTACCTTATATTTACTCACCATTTGTGACTGAGTATTATGAGTCATTCGTGGTGGAAGTACGTAATTGAAATTAATTGAAAAGGGATTCACGTTAATGTTAATTACAAATGGATCTGCCACTTGTTAAATACTTGATTTTTATTAATACTTTATAGTGTACCCTAATCTATTCGTCGTTTTATTTGTATTTTGTATTAAAGTCTGTATATTATAATAGATATTATTTATCTCGACAAAGTAACTGCCGCATGTGTAACAATCCTCGTCCATTTTCTCAGTAATTTAATACTTTATTTGCGTACTAGTAAGCCATTGACTTCGTCACTCACATACACCAATATTTTGTAGGAAACGTAACTTATAAAGTATTTCTATATATTTACATTAAAACTCCGGCCAAATGTTTATTTAGTCCACATTAGTAATTTAATTGCCTCGTAATATTGGATGTGGCGTCTGAAATTTCACAGTAAAACAGTCAGCATTTAAGTAATTTAAACATTTCTTTTTATATTTATTAATTTGGTACTTCGTAACATATTTTATTACATAACAATTTCTGTTAAAATATTTAATTTAGTAAATAAATAAATCAATATGGGTCAAATTTACAAATATAACATTTAATTCATGCCTATCGACATTCCCGACAAACCAACTGTGGGTGATAGCGATAAATGCGCATGAAGATTGAAATTTCAAAACAAAAATTGTTAATAAATATTTTTCTTAATGTAATTATTTTGACTGAACCTCTGTAGAATTCCGTTAGTACATTAACGTTATTTTGTTTTTAATTTTAAAATATATTTATCGGAAATGAGAGTAATCGGCATGCTATGGCAGTGTGAATTGGTAAAACGAATTAAAATACAAGTTTGATTATAATTTCATAGTATTGAAATGAAACGTTAGATTTCGTTGTTAGGTAAACTAAAATTCAATGTCACGCGAGCTGCACTCGTTTAGAATAGCAGGATGTGTTGTTAATGTCACATTCCTGACACCGACAACTTGAGCCATTTGTTGCTGGTTCGAAGGTACTAGCTCACTTACCCGTTTGTAACGTTCAACGATTTGACTTGACATACCACCGGCTGATGAACTGTAAACGACGTGGGCATTTATAAATTTTCAAATTATAAATATGGTCACTTCGATGAACTAAATTAATATCGTAGGAAAATCTGCATACCTGCAAGTTTTTCATAATGTTCTCAGAGGTATATGAAATCTGCTACCTCGCACTTGTTCAGTGTTTCGGACTATGACATTAACCCAATATGGTTGGACAATATGGGTTGTATTGATTATGTAAAATTACATACATGTAGATCCAAGTTATGAAAGTAAGTAAGCCATAATTTGGGCTTGTATAATAATTATTTATATCTTAATCTTATAGCCACTTTTGTTGGTGTATTATAAACTTTTGGGGAACAACCAACATGTCTGGGGCTTTGCGATTGTTTACTTTTGTTGTTGACTGTACTAGTCATAATAAAGCAAAGCAAAGATACAGTTTTTTGGTAGATGTATAAGAGATACTGTGTTTTCACATTGGCTTTCTCGCTGTAACATAGTTAATGTATGTACCTAGTGATAGTTTATTGATTGGTTATTGAAATTATTAAAGGGATATCCAGAAATAGTCTATATTACTGGAGATTAGTTAGGATTAGATATATTTATATTAGACGACGTAACAATCAACTCGTTCACGTTATTCGTTTGCTATGAGACAATATCATTACGCATTACTATGCTGTGTCATATTTCCGGGACCGCCCATATTGTCAATCGTTCGATTGTCGCTTAATAAGTACTGATTAAAACTATGTTTATTACATTCACTAAATTCTCGAACTATGAGTAAATAATTTTAATAATATTATAATGTATATTAAATAATTATAATATTTGTATTACGTTGCCTAACACGTTCAAATAGGATTCATTTTCGAAGTAGGTTTTCTACAAATACGTTTCGAAATATTCATACACATTAAAGTGTACTCTCTAAAGTGTATTACTCTTTGTAACAAAAAAAACCACATAGGACCAAAAAAAGTAAAGAACTAAGTAATAAAAATACTGCCTTTATCTGGGTAAAGTAATATTCTATTTAATTATTGTATCATTACATTAAATACATACTATAGACGGACAGTTATTTTACATGTAGGTAGGTACAATATGGGTGTGACTCGTACGACGTCGCCATGTAACCAATGGATAATTACTATCTATAGATATTTAAAGTAACGTTAAAATAAAATGCCTGGGTAAATTCCTACTATCCTCTATGGAATCGATGACGTCTCCCTCGAGTCTGTTGTCGAATATATTGTTCTCCTAAATTATTTTAATGGGATTCAACCTAACAGGAATAGAATGCTTGTAATCGCGGTGTCGCGGTGGCGTGGACGTACACAAATAAAACTTCACAAATACCGATAATCCTAGAACAAACCTTCAAATGCCACATAAAAATCTACCCCGGTCAGGAGTCGGATCCAGGATCAAGGACTCAGCAAACACGATCATTACCAATTGGCCCACGGGCTCGTCTTAATTTTATGTTCATACTGAATCTTGTGAGGCTTAGTTCGCCTTAATGATTGCATCCGTTAAATGCAGAGTCATTCTACAGTATATGAACACCATCGGTTTAGATATAAAGCGTTCTCTAGTTCAGTGCAATCGAAAGATTTTAAATAGTGAAAATGTGCGCGTGTTTAAGAAGGTTTGGTGTGATGCTCATACATACAGATTATCATATGTATTTTAAAAGATATTATAGAAACGGATTTCGAAATACAGTAGGCACTGTAGATAAATGAAACTTGAAGATATAACTTCTTAATAACTTTGGTACAGCGCCATCTATCGGATCTTAGGATAAGTGTTATAATTATATCATCGCCTCAACACAATAAATTATACTGCTTAAACACATAACAGTAAAATAGGTCAAGTTGATCAAACAAGCTTATAGGACAGATACTTTTAATGAGGTTGTATTATCCGGTATAAATTTAAATACAAAAAGTCAAAATTAATTCACGTCTATACGAAATTATGGAAGTAAAGAAAATAACCAAAATTACTCCACTATTCGTGCAATAGTTCGATATCATAAAGTAACAAATCAGATAAGAATGTTTAAATCTACAAGTAAATGTACATTAACTGAATAAATGGTTATTCAGTTGTGTACACTCCTTTTAAAGGAGCAATAAGCTTCAATAGCAAACTGCACAGTCAAAGTGCCTAAGCCCCGAGGTGTTATCATCGATCACAAAGACATTCTAAAGGACGTTACTCCGTCTGTTCTCAACGCTACAATAGCGAGCGCGATTTCTTGAGCCCGTTCCCTAACGAGAACACAATCGATAGCCGAAAGGCTCGACCTCGTCTGCTTAACGAGTGGACAACGGATAACACTGCGTTTACTGATTCTGAATGGCTGAAATCATCTAATCAATGTTCACAGTGTGACTTCCGGTTTGGATTCAAACTTGTTTTGATTTCTAGTATTAGGCCGCGCTCCGGACTCGGTTACAGTGTTTTTTTACAACAAGAATATCGTATAGTTGCGTAGTTTATTTACAATTGGTCACGGCTCCGGATATACAGTATCTTGCGAGATAAATCCAAATTTACGGTAACGTTCTCTGGTCTGACGAATCCAACTTCGAGGTTAGTTTTATTAATTATTTTATTACACAATTACAATGATAA
>DWPT01001170.1:0-19611 GCA_018251895.1 Agathymus mariae mariae
TGAGAATTCATCACTCGTGTGCATTTAACTTAACAATACATATATACCAACAACAATAAAATTTATTCGAAACTATTTTAAATTAGATTATTTTTCAATATTAACCAAATAGATATAAAATAAAATCTTGTAACATAAATTCTCGTAACACTAATTTATGTCAATGGTTTAAAAAATAAATATATCCATTCTAATATTGTAAAGAGACAGTACGAATTTTGTAAAATTGTGTGTATGCGGAGGGTGATCTTCGGAACCACCTACTAACCTAACCTAACCTAACCTAACCTACCTGTTTACTGAGCACTTACTTGAAGAAAAAAGCAACAAAATGAAATGTAAATTATTCCGAATGGACACAGGCTTTTTATCATGTACTCGTAATATGTTATCGTAATTGTTAAATAAACTTTTCAATTGTATAAAATATTTCAGTATGTACCTTTATTGCTGACATATTTAATTATTCATTTTATGCGTATTATTCCTAATTTGAATATCGATTCTTTTTATAAGTTTAAATTAAAAATGTGGTGTCTCGATTCCTATTGTCTATACGTATATTTAACCAAATATTAGTGTTGAATTCAGTAAAACTGCGAAACGTATGTTCAAAAATACTTTTTTGGGAATGATAGTTGCGTGTTCGCTTCGCATGCCACGTCCGACATTAGCTGATTGGTCATGTGCTCAGCCTAACGTTTTAATACAATTAAATCGACCGCCACTCACTATTATCTAGACGCCATCTTGCTGGCCGTTTTACTGAACGACTGTTTTGCGTGTCGCTCTCGTCTCGTTCGCTCTGCATATCCAAATTATACGCTCATGGACTTTTCTCAAAAATCGATTAGTAGATCGTTACTGGTGTACGAAAGTAACCATTTCTCTCATCTATTTCACACGTTTCGTTATAACTACATAATCGATTTTAATTAAGTTTGCACTATAATTTTGGCAATTTCTCCTAGAATGTTTATTGATATAATTATACTGAATCGATTTGTTTCTTAATATTGGTCGTTTCATTGTTCCATAATGTGTACTGAAAGGGTTAATACCCTTTATAGGGTCAACAATTCTTACAACACAGGTGTTACAGTCCTCGATACTGTGGGCGTAGGACTGCGGACTCAAATTAAACCGTAAGAGTGTCAAGTAAATTACCTAGAAAAGGGTGTATATCTACTGTACATCTCGACCGTCTATTGTTGAAGTTAAATGTAGAGACTATGTAAAAGATTCTACTGCTTTGAAAGTGTATATTGTCAAGTGAAATCAACATTTCATTACAAAATGGTTAGTTACTGTTTTATAATTTTCTGTCGTAACATATTACCCGTTATAAAAATCCCGTTGTTATTTACCTTTTATTATTCTTATTGTTATGCACCTGTTTAACACTATTTTGGAAAACTTTCCCTTTTTCATGATGAAACACAATAACACCGGTCGGTCGGTCTTGGTATCGAACAATAACAGCTTTATAAGCCCGACTGCACCACACAAATGTACGATTCCGTAATTCTTAGTTAACAACGTTCGGCCTAAGTTAATTATGTTCGCGGCATAAATCTTTCGTAATTGGCCTCTTGTTACACAATACTAAGAGCTCGGGACGTGTTGAAATTATATATGTGAGGTTGGTACCTACACAAAGTTTCATGATGGTTTCCAGCGCTAAAATTGTTATTTATGTAATAAACTCTCGCGTGATAATTGCCAGCCTTTAAGGATCCTTTTGTTTATGTTCATTTTAAAACGCTACTTCGGATTTTAATATTTTTATACCTTAATAATATAGTGAAACACGTTAATCGATTAACAAAAAAATTGTTAAATATGATTTTCGGGGATTTTCTGCATATTAATTGCGAGTCTCGTTGTAACTAGGTGACGTAATTGGGTCAAAACATCGGTATAAAATAATAAAATCGTGAGTACAATTACAACATAAGCTTTGTTAATTTAGGAACGCGTTCAAAAACCATTTACAGGTATCTATAGTTTGTATGAAGAATTCCTAAAGATTAGTCATAATCACTTAAATTAATACCTATCACTAACTACTTAAATTAAGTTACATAAAACATTGGTCCTAATTATGTTATAAATTAAAATTACTTATACCTTCGTATATATTTACTAATATTATCCGATGTTACTAATACTCCTAAACAGACTACTACTACGTATTGTATTTATTTAAATATTTTCAATACAAAATATAACCCTTTCGAAATTGTCAATCAAATATAAAGTTTCCTGCCTTTCAACCGACGAATCTGACACCCGCACAGTGGCGGCCTCTCGGAGCATTAGAGAAACCGAATTTTGAATCCATTGTATTCCAAGTAGGATAAATAAAATAGCGAGTGAAATAAAATTGGTAGTAACACGAGATAATGTTAATGATTGTTCTACGCAATGCAATTTCGTTAACCAGAGGGCGGGTGGGCGTGCGGATTAGGCACTAATCGGCCGACGGCGATGACAATCTGTCGTCCGACACGCGTTCGACACGTGACCGACACGTGGACGCGGTACAATCGTTCAAACTGCATTGCAAGTTGGGAAACTTTCTGCGCTTAACGTTGAGCGAAAAACTTATTCAATGCGCTGGATTCTCTAGAAACATTTCTCTGTTTATTATACATTCAGAAGTTAAGGTCAGGCTTTGATAAATAAATATTTAATGTCACAAAAGTTTTTGCTTATTAATTTAAGCAATTTATTTGCTTGCTTTAAAGCAATAAAGCAACGATAACTATGAGGCGTGTCTCATTTCACATAGAACTGGAGTGTTACTTGGAATTGTTATGCCCTTAGACGATAGCCTAATCGTTTTGACTTTCAATCGCACGTACCCGTCCGGTTTGGCAACATATGTGCACTTGTTATTTTTTACAATTAAATACGTTTTGCAAACTTGCTTAAATACAGGAAAACATAGCGTGGACACCTGCATATCTGATAGACCTTCAAACTGTTCTCAAAGAAGCTTGAAGCCTGCCGATCGGGATCGGTTTAATCCTCTCGTTGTGGAAGCAGCCCCGGGCTCAACAATTAAATAGTTATGGGTTGCGATGACGTAATTCTAGAATATTGTTTAGAAAAACCGTCGTCATTGTGGACATTTTTAATCAGGTCCAAGTAGGAATGCTGTCTTATTTAAAGCCTGACACAAATGATTTTCTAGTCTTAAGGACATTTGTACGCTTAGAAACAGAGACGAAACGCTTTATTTGTCAGCATTGTTGGCCTCGTTTTTCTTACGAACAATAGGCTTGCAATAACTTCCTTAATGAATCGATATTTGTAACCAGGTTTCATCATTTATAAAATCGTACAATATGAATTAGCAAAAGAAAATTTCCTTCATTATTTGCACCAAAGTAAGATATTAATAGTCTCCTCAAGGACAGCCAAAACTCATCCATACATATATCACAATGTATATGATCGGATTGATGTACAGTTTTTTGGGAAACCCAAAACTTTTTATGCCACCAGAATATATCCGATACAACTTAACGTGCTCTTCAAGACATGGTTACTGAACTTGTATGATAAATTTTCGACTCAAACCTTTTGACGCCGAATGTGGCCAATTACTTAGTCGTAAACAATTTATTTAAAATCCAAAAATGTTCCTCAGTTATATGTTTTTTTACATAAGATAAGTTAATGCTTGACAACAATCCTACCTGATCTTAAGTATAGTATGATAATATAATCCCACCTTATGTCAATTCTTGATACCAAGCAACATACGAGATATTATCTATTTGTTTCTTGGATTATTAGCATAAATAAGTTAGATACGTTAAAATGTTTTGTTGGTAACTCACTTGTTTCGTAACGGAGTCGATTAGCCGAACGAAGATATCTTGCTCCTGCCTGATGCCTGCGAACAAGCGTTAAACATCATTTAAAACGACGATGTCTCATTCATTCTTACTAAATTTACTTAAAGGCAAGCCTTCGCGAATTATTCGCAGTATTTTCTTGTGAAGATAAGGTTATTATCAAATTGTGCTCACTGTTAAAGTATTTTAAAGAAATATTTGGATGTAACTTGTGTCGGCTTTAGTAAATAAAAAATATACTTCATTACTGTTATTATAAAGAGTTTTTTTACTTTACAAGTTTATCAATAACTTATTACAGGTTTATTAAACATAGTCTTTAAGCAGATTATTAGGAAAATCGTTAAAACCTAAAGTATATACAATGAGAACTTCATAGTTTGTAAGCCTGTACCGCGCTGAAGGACATAAGTTAAAAATCTGCATCTCTTAATATTTAGTTACATAACCATTTTATTATTTAGTTCGATGAAGGAAATCATGTAAGTTAGCCTGCTTACATACAGGTATACCTGAAAGTCTATACTTTGTTCAATACTGTATGAGGTTTGTTAAACTGAACTATTTCTTTTTTCTTTTTTTTACGCAATAGTCGACAAACGATAAAAACTAGTTATCGCCGACAATTGGCAGCTATAATACTAGAGGCATCACTGACTTGTCGTTCAAGAAGGAAGCGGAAATCTGCTTGTTATCTGATTCTACAATACTGTGATCGAAACATTTTAAAAATACAATGGAATTTAGTGTAAAAATTAGGAATTGCGATAATATTATTCAATAGTGAAAGGGTGCAAAATTTTTGTGCCAATTACCGTTGGTCGATAAACATTCAGTGACCTCTCTTGCATTGCTTAGCGTTCCATAAGGAAAAACATCTTGCGATCACATATCTAAGGCTTAAATGACATGTTAAGCGTTGAGATTATAAAACTAATATTATTGCTCTACGTGAAAATATAGATCAACAGCAACAGGTTCAAGAAACCGGTTTCTATCATCATGTGTTGTAGTCTTAAAGCATCCATCCATCGCCTGTACCGGCTTTAAACAGCAACGTATACACATAGCAGCAATAAAGTTCGTAGCGCGCTACGAGCGCAAGTTCGTAGAGGCAGACATTGCACAATTTGTTAACCTCCTGAAATTGCCTCCACACTCGCTCCTTTCCTCTTTTTTCCTTTCCCACTCGACAAGAATTAAAATAATAGACATGGTGTGTCGGCGAAATTAAAAACCGTCCCGTTAATGGAACTAATTTCGCATGTAATTGGATCAAACTGTGCCATTACGACAGTTATGAAAATTTCGTTGAAATTTTTGGCCCCTGAACGAGTTGCTGAAACTCTAGAAGCTTCTTATACGATATATTTGAGTGAATTAATTAACTATTAAATGTCCTATATAGGTATAATTACAATTTAATTTTCTAAGCGCCGCGTAAAGGCAATTTAATCGCTGGTGAGCATTAAGAGGTACATTTGGCTTCAAGGACGTACATAGCCTGAAAGCTTGAGATACAATCATCATTCATATTCTAAGAGCCGGTCTATTCGGTGCCAATTTTCCATTATCCTCCGCTAACGGCCAAGATGGCAAATATTTACAAACGTCCGTCGTATGCATTGTCTCCAACATCTGTTGAATACCAAACTGATCGTTGCACGACATAACAACCTTGTGTTAAAGGAATAAGGCTTAGATTTGGACAACAACAATGTTATGTTATTTGCAATGCTTATATGCGAAATACGATAATATTGACGTATTTGAGAATAGTGCACGTACTGTATGGCGAGGTTTGCACCATGATGTATTCCATTACCGTGCAAAAGGACTTTATTTGAAGTCTTGTAACTTATCGGATTTCGTCCGATGTAATAAAATAAAATAGTTATGCCCTTTAAAAGATTTTCCCGTGCACGACACATTTTAAGAGATCCGTACATTATGAGTAGTAAAAAAAACAGAACTATTACAAGATCACTGGTTCAGCTGTTCGTCAGTCACACTTTTGTGTCATCACGATTATATGTTGACGTATATAATTATTTATTCATAACGAATTCTGATTTAGAGGGTGAACTACAAAATTAATAAAAAATATTACCAATAACAAATAATAAAGCTATTAATGATATTTATTATATTAAAGATAAGGCAGGAAAATTTACCAATTATCTCCTTTATTCCAAAACAACCGTGGTTTAAATACGTCAACCATAGTATATAGGGAAACCTATATGGTAACTATGGTGATCTAAGTTCTTAAATTTCATAAAATAATCCAAAATATTACTGGATAGATTTACACTACAAGCTCTTGGTTCGAAGGAATACCGATTCGGTATTTTATTCATTGAAATTCATGGATTAAAATTATACACGAAAATCATCCGCCTTGATCTTATCGTGATGAGATAACACGATTAACATTTATTTCATTTAAATAAAAAAAAATGATAATCGTATACATAATATTTTTAAAGAAATACCGAATTTCCAGCTAGGACATCCTACAAGTTGTAAATAGAACTAGAATAATGGTTCCATATACCTAACTTTTATAAACTATGCAGATACTAACATATAAGGAATCAACGTATAAAATATACAAGAATATTCTTTACGAAACAACAGAACAAACTTACCATTTGCATAAAGCAGTTGTAGTCGGTACTGGATGCCGTTATTCGTCTTCTGCCCCTCCGCTTCCTGCAACAAAATTATGTTTGCACAATATTCATCTGATTCAACAGACACAATAAGTAGTATAGGCTTATTTATACTTATAAAAGTTCTACAAATCAGAAAAACTGTTTACTCGTAGAACGCTGTTTGTCAAACCTGATATTTTTCAAATGTACTAGATGGAAAAAGTAAAAATTTTATACGTTTATAGCTTGGTGACATTAAAACTTATGAATAAGGAAAAGAAAACTTTATCAATCCTAAACTAAATTTTATCAATTGTGCTAAGCGCTGAAATTGAATTAAAAAGTATTTTTTATGAGAAATAATTAATTACTATTAAAATTCCTTCCATACTTAAATTTCAAAATATTTAATTAATGAATATTAATATTGTAATCATTGTCATTTAAAGAAAAAAATTACCACTGTTCAACCTAATCACATTCGATTATTATTTGTGAACGTAAAAATTAAGTTACCCAAAGCGAACTCCGCCTAGTCTTAAGTCTAAGCCAACTTTCTTGTTTATGATGAATGCTGCAATAGTGCTACAATCTTAATAGTCGAAAGTAACCGGACATTGCAAAACAGTTTGATCCTGATAGTATTCCTAAACGGTGATAGCGTTTCATCTAGCTGGCTTTCACTCTCCTAAAATCAACAATGAAATGTTTTAACGTATATTATCTATTCTGATGTTAAAGAACCATTTATAAAGAAGACTAACAAGCAGGCATTACTCTAATTCCCAGTAATGGGCATTATAACGAGTTTAGCGTTGGGATGTCCACAACTAAAGAATAACCATTAGGTACCATACTGTACCGTCAGCACGTGTGTCCGTTATCGACAAAAAAAGAATTAAAATATAACGTTGGTGAGGATTTTACTGAAAATTGAATTGTGACAACGTATGTTGCGTGATAAAGGAATGAAATATAAAAGCTTCAGGGTTGTAAGTTATCCGACGCTTGTACCGGCGTTTGTTTGAATTAATTATTCAGCGGTAAACACCCCTGCTTACGTTTTACGATGCGAAACGCACACACGCGATGATTGGACTATGTTACAGGGCTTAGCGACCTCGAACAGAAGGGATGTCACTTCGTCTTCACCAGTGCTGATCAGGTAGGACACTGAGCAGTGAAAGTTGCTTACACACAAGGCTGATTGGATTACAGGTTTCATGGCAATTCAATACAATTGAATCAGTCTATAACTCTTCTATTGTTGGGCTCGGGTCAACTCTAACAATAAGAGGAGTTTAATGGTCAAAGGAGGATTGGTAAAGATTAAACATCTTCGAAATCATTATAGAGAACTCTCCAGTATACAGCTAAGTTCTTAACATTTTCTGTTAATTTGTTTTGACAGTTAATTTGTATTACGAAATTTAATTTAAAAATTGGAGGTGTGAGTTGGATTCGAACTCGCGTCCCTCCAGTAATAATAACAACAAAACTTCTTGTTCACCGTTGATCGTTAAGCATCACGTGGATAGTAACGACGATTGCTAATTCGGCACCAACCAATCGATAAATTGTGAACAAGCAACGGTGGTTATTAGTGAACTAGCGTTCACTAATAAAAAAATCAAATAATAACATGGCGGCGCGCATCATTTTATAGTAAAAACAACAGCACAGGAATTTGTGATACCACCAACGCGCAGCTGAATTATGTAAATGCTTTTGTGCACAATAGACAACGTGTCAGTTCAATCCTGATTGATGGAGAAGCTGATTCACGATACTTATCATTACTGACGGATTTGGCTGTAAACGAACCGTTTTATACTAGTATTTAAACTCGTAATACTTTTTCCATTCAAAAGCTATAATGGCCAGGCTTCCAGATTCGGTGACGTTTGAATTTATTTCATTTTTTTCCCACTACTTTTAAAGTTAAAGGGTCGAGCCACACACAAGAGTACGTTAATATAATTTACTTATTATAACCCCGTGCTAGTCTTCCCTTTAATATCATAAGTTACTACTTACTAACGTACGATGAAGATGTTTTTGTGGTATCTTTAAATTATAGGTACTATATAATTAGAGCATATATATTATATTTATATAGTTCATTCTCGTTCCAGAATCATTTACGTTATCTAAAGAAATGATTTCAGGATAACATTATTTTATATTTTACAAATGACGAAAACAAACTATTCTGACCTGGTCCTTTTCAATGAACCCAATGAAGGCTGTCCGTTCGATTTCCACTGGTTGACCAGCTCGGTCGTACAGCGCCACCACGAAGTGGAAGAAGTTGCTCTTGCGCAGGTTGCTAGGCGGCTGCTTCTCGAAGTGCGCCCGGCCTACACCCACGCTACTGTTGAGACGGAAATAGTGTTACATTTTGGCCAACAAAAAAAAACTTTACTATTTAATAGTAATAGCACAGTGAAACAGTCATGGGTTGTGATGAACAATCATCATAAAGAACATATTCTATATTCACAGAAGTTAAATAAACTCCAGGAATATTACTTGTTTCCTCCACAAATGGCTTCACAATACCAAAACAAAGTCATAAATTAAAAATTCCGGCCACGTTTGTCAGATCTATTTGTCAATACAATGCCACCAGAATTATTAGCATGTTGTCCAAATAACAAAAAACAGTTACAAAAACAAAGGAATAGATTATAATCTGCGGCGAAATGATTTACAGCCAGTGCCGTCATTTAAAGGTGTGACCATTTGCAAAATTGTTTACTTTTTTTTGCTGTTGGTAACCCTTTCACAAATGCATGGATTATTTCGTTTCAATAATTCTACTTTAATATGTTAAATGGTTTTTATTATATTCTCATGCAAAATATATTAAATGTAAAGCTTTACATACAGTACCTATACTTTACCGTTAGTTATTAAAAATACTTTTAAGTTAGGAGCGGCTATAAATATTAAGTTTAAAAAAAACACCATAAACAACTTACAGCAGTTGACAAACTTACAACGTCACAAACCGATATCGACACATGGTGGATGTTAGCGAATTCATGTATACATTGTTAAGAACCTTAATGATATACAAATAAAACCTATTTTCAAACACAGTAAAGGTGAAAATTAGAACGATAAATACATCGATAGAACATTTCAAATGCGAACAGTTCATCAAATCTTCGGCCTCATTACTCATTGTTGCATCGTGTGTGGTTGAATGGTGTTGTGCGATATTAATGTCGATGAAAATTAAACTCATTCCATATTACATAGGTTATAGAAAATAATTACCACTACGAGATTTATACTAGCACAAGATTTTTTAGGTATTTAGTCTGAAGGCCATATGCAGTCGCCCTTAGTCAAGGTTAGCTAGTTGATGTTTCTTATGGACCTTGGTAATACCATATGAAACGCCAAATTGACACGCTCAGAGGACAACGCTATTAAGCTTAAAAAAATAATGGGATTTTTTTTATCAGGTATTTATTTATCTTTTTAGATTCTCAGTTGCTCGCCGTTTAAGTAATCAAAGGAATAAGGCTTAAGCAATGAACGACACGGAAAACCTATATTTATTGTCAGTAGATTCAAATAACAGTTTGATGTACTGTTTGATTACTTTTATTACGAAATACAAATATTTTTGGTATCAATTACAAACACTACAATAAATGTGTAATATTTACGGCACTTCCAATATTCGATATGATATATCACAATAATATCGATAGTCATGACAACGCTCCACTCTATGGCACTGCCGTACCGTATTACGCTATGGTCGCCCATTCATCTCCACTGCAGAATTTGCGTAAACAAATTGGTTTCGCGATTGCCATTTTATACTCTCGCACGCGAGGCTCCATTGTTTTATTTATCGCTACCAGTTTCGGCAGCGAGCGCGATTAGGTTGCAGCGCTTTTTTTGCTTACAGATCACCGGAGATTTGTCAATCTTCAGCGCGATTTTGTTTATTTGCTGTTTTGAAGAACGGTGCGCGTTTGTTTTCGGGCGAAGTGCTTTTATTTAAAACGTTAGTGCTTGTATGGGAATTACTATATAATATATTTAAAAAACCTATTCCTGAGCTACAGTATACACGCACATAAATTAAGCAAGCATCGTGATGGCTGCCACAAATTTATCGTTCATTACATTGTCTATGACTAAGTATATGGAAACGCGGCCTTCACTGTGGATTATATCCAATTACTCGGAACTTTCCTCTTTACGATCTTGTAAATATAATAAACGAGAAAGTGAGTTTTCATTATTAGCTACTTACAATTATATTTCTGATTACGAATTTATGTAGGACTAATTTGTAGATACTGATTTCCCAAAAATGGGAGCTTCTTTTAAGAGATAAATTAAATTTATTGAATTTTTTAGTTTTGATTCCCATCATAGCGTTTTAAATAGAAAAAGGGATTAATTTGAAAATGTAATTTATAAAAAAAAAACTGTTCTTTACATGGTATAAAAATCCCTTTCTCTTATATGCGGGGAAAAGAAATCATTGTAGTGAAACATCAATTTTATAACCTTATAGCAACACAATCTCGCTTTGCTTCGGCAAACATAGTCATGTACCATAGAGATTAAGAAGTCGAATGTATTCGCTTGTCAAATACAATACTGAATCATAATTCCAATATGTATCCATCGACCATTTCATTTGGATTATTAGATAACGAAATTAAAAAAATATTTTTTTTATAAATAATAAGAAACAAACCTTAGTACACAGAACAAACTGTGAAGCCTATGTATAAAGAAAACACGCAAGGATAGACAATGACCTAATTTTTTTAGTGCATAATTAATTCCTTAGAGCACACTCATCCATATTATTTCGAAAACAAAATCCAGTAGGTCACAAATGCTTGTTTCTTAAAAATGTTTAATTACTTAACTTGATGTTTGTATAAAAGAAAGGTGATTAATTATAAATTGTGTATCAAAATGTATAGAATACAAATTGCCGTCATTACCACGGCCAGAAGTGCAATTTACCAAAAACGCTGTACTTAATCGGTCCAGGGCGCGGTAATGATTTAGGACCGACTTTACAAATGGGATTGTCATCACCGCCGCTCGGTTATCTATCAACATTAGTCATTTGTAAGCTTAATGACTTTAAACAATTTTATTACTACCAGTAAAATATGTGTAATTAAATGTTTTGGGCAAGTATTTATTTTATTTATTAAAATTAATTTTAATTTCGTTATGTACATAGTTATTACATTTTTTAGATTATCCTTTAAGGACATAATGGATTTTCTGTTGTCACATATCTAGTCGCATTCAATATAAAAGTATATTACATACAAAATATCACAATAAAATATATATTTAATATAAATAACAGATTCTCCCAGATTTTACAGAGCCGTTCTAGTGGGTTTTTATTGAAAATAATAATTAAAATAAACACATTAAGTACTAAAATGTGTTCCGCAAAAATACGACAGATGCAGGGAGGGGTACAGTACGGCACACAATACGCACTAATTCTACTACGAGTACGTATCAATACGCCACATTATACGTCGAGCAAATGCTGCGTATTGTTGCGCAACTTTATTATTTAACTATTAATATGATAAGTATGCTTCGAAGGGGCTGTAAGTACTCTTCATTATAATATTTTGGATGTTTTTTAGTTACCAGTTACTTTGAAGTGGATAAAATAATTACTAAAAACGTAATTATAATTTGTTGCGAAATATGAAATTGATAGAAATATACTTAGAAAAATATAAATATATTAGTGTAAAAATTATACGACCTGATATTTACGATCAATAGAGCCGTAGAGTAAAAATTGAATGACCATGATTAGTATATGACAAAGTGCAATAAAAATATTTAACATAATAAAAATCTTTAATTCATTATCGAGTTCATATCAAAATATATTTACTTTAGCAATTTTTGTGTGATATATTAATATGGTCACACTTCAATGACTAACTCCCATCCAACACCACATAAAAACCTTTAAGTAAAGTGTAGAACCCTTAAGTAAGATATGTATCCTTGAATAAAATAAAACACCTAATACATCAGAACAAAATAAAGACAACACAGTATCGCATGCCAATAACATTACCGTCACATTTTTACTATAATGACGTATCTCCATTGAAAACTTTAATTTATAGTACGCTTGTTCATTATCTCCGGTCGTGTCGCGAACGAGGCTTCCCCACGCGCTATGATTTATAACGCCCTTTGCGTTTATGAATACACACTTGTTACGGCCTGTTCATTATCGGTGCGAAATTTACACGCCCCTGATTGGACGGCATACGCGGCAAATGAAGTCATTGTAGTCGTTGCGGTAACGATAGGTTACCGCGCTGCGGAGAAGATGGTGGGATGAAATGATTAGTTGGTTTTAACACTTTAAATCATTTAACTCTATTTACTTGAAAAGACTAGGCCTCCATGACGCTACAGTGTAGTTTCTTGCAGAGGTTAGTGTTCAACCTGAGTATGGAAGGCCTTTGATACAACTTAATGAATGCGGTGTATAATTCTGTAAATTTTAAAAGTTTTATTAAGCTGTTATATAAATGAAAAAAACATATATATCAGAATTGGTCAAGTTATATTTACGTAAAGCTCGCACAAATAGAAATCTTCCAGTAATGTTAATATTTTACAAATTGTGAGACATGTCTAGATCGGACAAAGAATGCATATTGTATTATACAACCTTGGCACAAGTTTATAATACTACGGATATTTCATGTGCGCAACAAAAATACCGTCAACAACAATATTAACTCGAGCGAGCCCCCATCAAAGCGGAACTTAATCTTATAGAGATATTTAACACAGAACATTTGTTCCATTCCGTTCTGTTTGCGGGCATTTAATACAATTTGCTTCCACAGTATGTTTAGTATGGCTGCTCTTTTCACCACTAGAGCTGGTCTATATTGGTTTATGTTAAGAACCCCTATCACGGGTTTTTGTAAATAATGTTTCGACATTTTACTGTGCTACGTTTTATACTTACTTGGTATTATCAACTAGTGAGGTTGGGGTCATCCAGGCCCTGGTGAGGGGTTCTTCCTTGAGGGATGTGACGGGTCCGCGAGGTTGTGCGTGTACCCCCGCCGCCTCCTGATGGTGCAGGCCGAACATCAACCCGCCTAAAGAGGAAATTACATCATTACTTCTAACCAGAATTTATTTGTTCAGTATCTCGTCATAGATTGATAGGGACATTTTCAACTTAACACATTTATTTAAAAATCGTTACCATCTTAAAAAGATAAATTAATCTGCAACCTAAAGGTAAAAAACATGATACTGATGAGGCGATGGTCTCATAAAGATCAGAAACATAATTATTTATATTTCTTATTTAACCGAAATAGAATAAACGACACTCATTTCAATAAATTTTATAAGTTATAAGAATTTTTGACCACCCCATACATTTGTTATTTTTTCATAAATACAGTGAAAACACTATATCAAAGAATTATATATATAATAAAAATATATGATACCCTAATGTACCTCGTAGGATACATGAACTCTACGCAATTTTCCCGCGTGGATAATAGGATTAGTGATTTATAAAGTTGTGGCTAACGTAAAACATATCTAGTAAGTGTACTCCTATGTTCCTCTTAAGTTCCTAGGATATTTCACTAAAATATACTGTAAACCCAGTTTTTGAGATTTACATATACCCATCTCTTCAAATCCTTACATAGTTGGACACTAAATCAAGAACCTATCAGCACGAGGTTCATAGTTAGGTAAATAGTTTTATGTATAAGTAACCCTATAATTCTTTGACGCATACATTTTATACACATAAATGTTACAAATAAATAACAGTTTTGTTATTTCTATCGGTGGCACAGTCAAAGAACTCAATATATTTAAATGTAATATAACAGGATTATTAAAAAGAGAATTTTCAAGATTATTTCATAACTTATTAATGTTTTAACTATCGAAGAAATAAAACATTAATATTAAAATTTACGTTAATTATTCAGTCTTTAAAATAAATACTTATTTTTGATGCCTTGTACACAATTAATCTGAAATTTCCCATCATCTATGTATAAGTTATAATAATATGTTTGGATGCATTAATTCTCCATATTTTAATGAATATAAATAGTGAAAAGGCGGTATTGTCGCTAATAGCAATATCTCCCAGATAACCTATAGGTAGCACAGGACGCTTTGAAAGACGAAAAAGGTTACAGGGGGTCCACAAATATATATTAAACAACTTTATACATAGCATTGTTATAAGATCACCGCAGGAAGATCATTCCAAAATTTGCACGTACCAATTAGCTAGTAACTCGCCTTCGTCTTTACAATCACAAACAGTAATCGTATCCACCATTTTGATAATTGTTTTCCAGGTGTTTTATAATTTTTCATGTTTACTCCTTAAACATGAATTTTTCTCGTGAATAAATCTATTTGATAGTAAGATCCGTATAAAACCAAAGTTTAGTTTTTGCGATTATCGCATACAATCAGACAGACCATTATTAAATTATGTACCTAGTAATTGTCAATAATAATTATCAAAAGTTTTACATGTGTAAGCTCATAAGAGTTAAAAACATATTTTTAATAAACTTAATGTTTTAGGTATACTGACATTCTCTTCTGAAACTTTTCAATTGTTCAATTACAGTATAACGATTTTATTCAAAAAGAAAATGTCTGAGATTAAGACCCAACTCCCAAAATCATAGCTGATCGGAACTGGTACATTGCCCCTGTAATATATAATTTAATATTTTCATTAAAATATTGTGAATCATCATTATAATAGTATGTTCGTTATGTTAACTAGTAAAATTATTATTATTATAGTAACTTCATCACCACTTACCGTCAGGTGGGATTGTTGTCAAGTATTAACTTGTTTTAACTTAACATTTCTATCCAACGAACGGTAACTGATAGTAATGGTGTTCCCTGCATGGTAATATGTAACTCAAATTGCATGTTAACCATAAGGCAGCCTTTGTTGTAAACCAGAATGTAATGCAGTTTGGAAGACAAACTTAAATTATAAAAAAATCCATTAAATCAAAAAAGCTTTTTATGTTTATGACAAGATAATACTGGTACCAAATAAAATTATGAAGTTAATTTTTATTTTAATTTCCATATATATTCCACAATTAATTTATCATTAATAAAAATATTAGAGAATATTTTTTTCCACAACACCCTATCATTAAATTATTAAAATAAGGTCAGTTTCAGTTTTTAAATGTGTGAGTTATCATTGTGTGTTACATTCTGAACTCATTTGATATATATTTATGGTATTTACATTATCCCTTCAATATTTTACGAGAGTAAAATAATTATTGTGAGATAATTATGGAATACATTGTTTTATCTCTATTGGATACATAACTATACAAAGATGTATGTAATTATTACCGGAAATCTTGAAAAATCTATCGCAAAAAAGGGTAAAAACTAAGTTCATCATATTTCGTAAGCATCAAGCCTAAGGTACCTCGAGTTCAGATACTGCACGCATATGTACTTTTTCAAATTATGTGCGTGTTACAAATTAATTATCACTTGCTTCGGTGAAGGAAATCATCATAAGAGAGATTCCTTCAAAATCTGCATAGTCTTCTCAAAGGTACGTGAATACCTGTGGTATGTGATACCTGGACACACCTGAAGGTGTGTGATAATATGAAATTTTAACGTAATTTTTTTATAATATATTTTTATGTAGGTACTAAATTATATAGTTTTTAAAATACAATCCTACAATCGAAATCATAAATTCATGTAGGTATATTGATACAAATATGGTATGTTTATTTTTATTTTTCTCTGTATTTCTATATAATTAACCCATATTTAAGTTAACCTTTAACCTTGAACTGCTCAAAATAATCTCTTCTCCTCTCTCAACTCTTAAAATCAATAAATAAAAAGTATCTCTACGTCAGGCTATATTCTAATTAATAATTATAGGTACAATATTTAAATTCAAAAATGTCCTAAGATAAATAATATTTGCTTATTTTGGAACAAATAATATTCAATATATTTTACATATTTGGGTACATATCTGTAATTCGGAAGTTTTGACTTCAACTTCATTTTTTAATCAACGTCTCTATATACGTAGCAAAAGATAATGGAGCAATAACTCTCTACCTAACGAAATAGAACATAAAAAATTGCTGAATTTTTTAAAAGACATTTCCAAATATTTCAATTTTTTCAGATTTTTCTCTCGTAATCATAACTTTTACATATATTAGTAACTTGAGTTTATTCATAACGGCGTCATAGAAATTACAGCCTTAGCATATTTTAATTTATGACAAAAAAAAACTTGTAAACGGACGGATGTTTGAAAAATATATTTAAAAATTCGAAAACTTACCTGAAGACCTCGGCGCGCCAGACGGGTACAGTTTCCGGCCCCATCCCACGGGGTCTAGCTCGAGCGGCGGCCACGGCGAGCCCGTGTACCCGCCCGCCGCCGCGTTTAACTCGTCCGACCGAATCGCGGACGCGGCCGCGCGCCCGAACAGGCGCCCGAGAACGCACGAACGCGATCGAAAAGTTACGGTTTGAATTCAAAACTCTAAAAGTTTAAACAGAATACGCACAAATTACCTATAACTTTATGTTTATTGTTTTTTTTTTTGGTATATTTCTTTTTATTTTTAATGTATTAAGTTGGAAAAGTTTTATGCATAAAAAAGTTGCCACAAAAATAAATATCACTAATTTAAAATCACAAGAGAAATTGCTCGATACTATTGGAATAAAACGCTTGAAATGTTTTCAAAACAAATGTGAGAAATTTTGAGAACCAAAATGTATTGGGGATAATTTCTCAAACTATCCGGTAGGTGGCTCTGGGTTATCGTACTGGCGTTTTGGGATAGAGTCCCGGTTGTGCGGGTGATCCCGCTGCGGATTTGCGGAACACTAACAAGCGTCGCGGGAGCGCGCCGCGGAGTGCTCGGGCTCCGAACCCCCGTCCGTCCCCGCGGACTGTGGGAGGCGCCCAGGGGACACGCCCTCGCCACAAGAGCGGGACGACGCGACTGCCGCTGATGGCGCCACTTGTCCTTCTATTAACCATTATTCTAATTTCAAAATATTTTACATTATTTGTTTTTTATTTTTATCTTCAGCCAAAAAAAGGAATTTTTAAAAAATCATCTGAGTACACGCGCTCGCGGTACACACAACGTTGTATTGTAATGGCGGGTCCGCGGCAAGTTTCCCTCTGAGACCGCGCGGGTAAGGGACGGCGCAGATGAGACACACAGCATCTCTCTGGCCCCGACATGCTCTGGGACGGCCCACAGCGGAAGGATTACTTATTAAACCGAGTTAGATTGACGATGATGAAATTTCACTGGGAATTGACTTTAACTACTTGCGGGATGAGGTTTTGTAGTCACATTAATTATTACTAACGCATGAGAAGTTTGACAGACGATTTACACGTGAAGAAAGTTGGTTCCAGAAAGTTCTCTACCATAATTTTAGAGTTGAAAACTGTAGGTATACATCTAGTAATATGAAACGTGCAAGTGAGGATTGTTAAATTAAACAGATTTTGCAATTATGTTACATCAAACGAAAGCGTTTGAACAGAAACGATGGTCTTTGTGAGCTTCTTCATCCATATCTTATATTAAAACTTGCTATATGTGGTATTTAAAAATGTAACTCACAATGTATTACATACAACAAAAAAAGGTTTATTTTTTTCGCTTGTAATTATATCTACTTATACTGAACGAATCCCAAGCATCAAGTTCAAGTAATAAACAAACCCCATCTGAATTGCTTAACGATTACACGAACAATTACCACTAGCTTTTTATGTGATTATCAATCACACCCTATCTTAGTGGACCTTCTCGATTGCAAGCGATCGTTACTAGCCGTAAACCTTAAATGTTATCTACAATATATAAATAAGCTAACCATAACAAACTAAATAGGCAAAGACAAAACA
The DNA here is from genome assembly GCA_018251895.1 of Agathymus mariae mariae. NCBI lineage: Eukaryota > Metazoa > Arthropoda > Insecta > Lepidoptera > Hesperiidae > Agathymus > Agathymus mariae. The sequence continues at coordinate 18,555 of DWPT01001170.1, forward strand.
ATTTAGCAAATTTTGCTCCTATTTTAATCAATCAATTTTCTTTTTATTTTTGTATGATAACTATTGATTTGCTTGAATGTTATTAATGTAACAATATTATTAATGTTGGAAACATAATGATATTTAATTATTATGGTCGAATTCTGAATATTAGACAATCATTAGAACTTATAAATTAACTATTAACGTTCAAACACAAACACATTGCACAGGATATGTTGTGGACGCAGACAGATAAAATATCACAATCATAACCAAATAATATTATTGATTTATGTATCATTTAATTGGTTTAGTTTACGAATATTTATTTTGTGTTTCAATTTATCAAATTAATTTTTGTTGAGTACTAAATCCGACATAAATCTATGATTTAGATGCATTTCAGCATCAATCAGTAAAAATATTGTCGTTATCATCGTCATAATAACTATGTTAGATTTCAGTCCCCTCTAACAATTAAAAGGTAACCAAAGTTCAGGAGGCAAGTGGCTTAGCCCAAATAATTAGACTTCAGACACGTAAATCTCATTTGTGCTAGTTGTATCGCTACGATGTTATTTCTCATAATGTAAAAAAAAAACTCCACGTAGGTTTTAAATAATTGTAGGAAACTCTTAGTTATTCAAGTCGATGTCCTTTCTTTTATCATAATGTGATGGACTTCATGTGTTCACAGAACATACAAGAGCATATACTTCTTCAGTTTCGGTACCCAGATCCCCAGAAATCACAACACATGTGTACGTCTTTTTAATATCTTTTATAAAATATAAAATCTTGAGCTAACCTGGTCTAGATTGAATTAAGTCCTCATGGTTGGGAAAATAAAAATATTTATCCCACTTTCACATTATTTTGCTTTCTAGATATCATTGTAATTTCACATCCGTTTAATTTTAGTACACTCAGAATAGCGATGTATCCTCGTTGGCTGGCTGGTGTTATATTTTCAAGACTGCTTGATATTTGTAAACTTACCTTATCGATTTTGTTTCATTAATGCATAAAAATGTCTTAAGAAAATAAATAAAATTAAACTTTTGTTGCATTAAAC
>DWPT01001171.1:0-19609 GCA_018251895.1 Agathymus mariae mariae
AATTGTCACAAATTTCCATGATATTTTGTTTTACGCGCACTTTTTTTTGCGTTCCTCTAATTTTGTCCATGAGTGTATATATATACTGCACTATGATTCATGATGTCACTTATTTATTATACTACATATTTCGATAAAAACGCACCCTTATTTTTAAATGTCATATTTCACCAAATTGCTTATTCGCGATAACAATTGGTACTGAAACTGGTCAGCGACTCTGAAGTGAAAAAATCAATTCATCCATAAAATTGTGGAACTTTCCATGAGAGCATGTATGAAGAAGCCGTTAATTAGTCATTGCAATCTGTAAACATCTATAATTAACCTCAAATAAAATTTCAGCTTTGTTTAAAATCAATTACAAATGTACCTATTGCTACTCCTAAGGACGGAGATAAATCGTACTCAACGTGGACTTTTCTCTTCTTCTTGGCCGACAGTGTCGATAATGTCTGTGGTTTTGTTGACGTCCATGTCCATCGATCACTTAATTTTATCAGATATTGACGTAAACATCATCGCTGTCCCAAGACAATGAACGAGACAAGGTTGTTTAAGATAGCTTCCTTTACAACAAAGTTGTTTACAAATTCAGTACAATAAACAGTACTATGAATGCTGGTTTTAAAAATGTTTTAGTATAATCACTTTTGTACGTTTTGGATACTAATTTTGTAATAGAATTTCAAGACAATTACCTAAGCAGAGGATAAACTTGAGTACAAATATTCTCGTTCGCTTTTACTACAATGTCATTGGCAGATTAAAGATTTGAATTGAAATCTTAATACCTTAAGAGTAATACTTTGAATATTAATTAGATATATGTATAAATAAAAACTCGCACACATACAGAAGTATCTTTGTGTTAATGTTGGTTGGTAAAGACAAATAAGACAAAACAAACTACCAAAACTCAAAAACAGACAACAATCTGTCGTACAAGCGTCTTACTCGGACGGTCAGCAAATGGTCACCTTTAAGTCGTAAAAGATACTTTATTATTATATAAAATCGATTACTCAAACTCGCAAATGTAATACGAAATTATGTGAATAAATTAAAAATCGATGTAACTTGCGTTCAGTATTCAAATTATCACATCCACACATCTCTTTGGGAGACATATTTATGCGTCGATGGCGTCAGGTTCTAAAGTTATGGATTTTTAAAACCAGTTTGAAGCGGACTCGAGTTCGCAGCACCCCAAGTAGAATCAAGGACAACGGTTTATTTTAGCATTTCTCAGAGAGCGATTTGCAAATTCCTATCTGATTTGCTAATATGAAAGCCTAATACATAAATTACATCAGGCTCGGTGGTTGACGTTTGAAAACGAATACATATTTAATTGTGGTTTAAAATAAACTTTACTATTTATGAAATTAAAAGACGCAGTAACGCAATGGATATGCAATGATTACGCAAGAATCTACATTAGGACGTGCAATTCAATTCAATGCTCATCTTGTCATATTTATACCTCATTGTTGTGATTTGAAATGATTTCAAATTTTGGTACTGATGAAAATAGAACTAATTTAATTATACAACTTCTTTGAAGTGATTGGGGAAGCTGAAAAGCTACTTAACTTTTACGATTGCTTTAATCGATATCAATTTAGATTCTAATTAATTACGTTAGACCTTGATAGTTACAATATAATTTCATAACCCGTAAGTGATCTATTTCCACGGAACGCAATACATTTCGCCATTACTACGAAAGACAAAAGAGATCAAGAAACACAGCAAACATTTTAATACGGGCGTTGAGTTTAGTTGGTTCAAACATGAAGACCAGCAGTTAGTTCACGAAAAATTTTAAAGTGTGCACTATTGTACCATAGTATACATTCTGTTGAGATTTGTATTCATAAAACTTTTAAATTATAACACGTTATTTTACTCACGACCAGTTAAAAAAATAAATTCAAAAATCAACAAAAACACCAATACAATATATTCACAAATCCGGCAACCGATTTCTAAACAAATGACAGTCTAAGTACATTTAAAATTCAGAATTCGTACATACTATTTAAGTCTAGTGCTGTGCTTTATCTGTAGTGATGTGACACACCTATGGAAAAATTTGCATTAATTATTACAACACTATCCAAAACACAACACGATTTTTCCCCGCGATACGGAAATTTTGCCGTATCCACAATCTGCGTGACTGGGTTAAAATATCGGCGTTGAATCAGCAACCGTACTTATATCCCATATTACATACTGTATTTTACAATCGCTAATATATTTAAAATAGCTGTAGGTTTATACTTCTATCGTTAACTGTTTCCATGTTCACGAGCACGATACACACTTTAAATTATGATTTATACTGACTAAGAAAATTTCACATTCTCTTTCTCAAACGTATCCAGTGTACGTAAATTATCATAATTATGTAAAACTATGTGTTCTTCATTATAGTGATTATGTTACGTACGTTTAGTTGGTTCCCGTTGAAATGATTTGTGTATTTACATATTACCCGCTCTGTTTAGTGCAATACATAATGCTGAACTTTCGAATTGTTTAGTGTTTTATTTTTACTAGAAATCCGCCCTCGCTTCGCATGTAAACACAATATTTACGTTGACAAACAATATCCGCATCAAAAACAATTGACACTCATTTTTTACACGCGGCTTATAAATTTCACGTTTACGACATTTTATCATCTAAAAGGTCACGTTTTCTAGTTGGTTAATTTAGAAACATAGCCATTTCATGCAATAGCTACAGACACCACTCAAATCAGTATGTATTATTATTATTATTTATTATTAACAGAATTTCTAATCACTAGATTTTATAAGAGTATCCCGTGCGAACAGATTCATTGTTGTTCTTCATCCATAATACAAGATATACATGATATGTAAATAACCACTAGGTAACAATATATAGCTATTAGAACTATATAGCTATTATATGATAAATAGCTATTATTATGGAATCGATATTCGTTATCAGATTCAAATTGAACAACAATCTTATTAGTGACCAGTATAATTTATTCTAAGGATTAAAATGTATCGCAACATTTGTTAGCATCGCAGTCTATTAAGTAATCGAATGACCAGACGTGCCATGGATCCAATTCCGCCCATGGATCTCCATATCATTAATAATAGTGAGCTTACTTGGAGCACTTGTTTCATGAGAGAGTGTTAACAGTCTTTTGTGGTGATGCAATTTCAGGCAATGTGTATAAATAAAGAGCAAATTCATTAGTAAGGCTTTTAAATATTTATATGTTTTAACGTCAGTCATTCGAAAATATTAGAATAACAATAGTCGCAAATGGTCTATACAAAATTTCACTCGTTTCGGTCCATCGAGCTTGCAATTGTCGAAATTTTCAACTAAGGCCCCACCTCATGAGACTATTGTTGCAACATTTCCCAAACTCATTACGAATACTATAATAATAGTTTTTCTCAAATGCATGCACAGCTGATATTTTTTGTTATTTTGAACGACAAAACACAGACAATTTCAAACTTAATTTACGCCAAAACTAGCAACAGGGACAAAAGTATCGTTGAACCTATGTATGAAATTGATATATTTATCATTAAACTTTATCTCCGCCTTCCTAAATAAAGTTCGATTTTGGATAAGAATTGAGCATATTTTTCTGAATAATAAATAAATTAAAGTTAGTTTGCTGACTTTCGCAGCTTCAAAATCGCTATTACTTTATTATGAGTCTTCTATTTACATTGAGAAAAGACGATCGAATGGTCCCTAAAATCAATCGCAGGGTCGAAATGTGTAGATTACTTTTAAATACCCGTTTATCTTGGGTTAAGCAACGCAATTTGACGGCTGTTATGAGTTTTGTAACGGCTATGATAATGGTGTAACCCCTCAGGGAGTTCAAATTTAAAATATTTTGTTCTATTCTATTTTCATCCAAACCTTCGAAAGATGATAATAGCAAAAAATGGGATTTCACACAATGTTTTCTCTTGATGTAACACAATTGTCATCTTGGAACTTAAGGTCACTCTTCGTGTAATTATAAAGCATTTTGCACAACGCCTTTATATTCTATATTACCGATTTACCGAGTACTGACTTTGAGTCAGGAGCAAAAAAAATTCTAAGCTGAGGTTGACCGTAACCAGATGGTTGGATTCTTTATTTATTATTTCTTTTAACAATATTTCATTATTAATCCTGGATTCACTGTATTGTTATTTTCGTGTCCAAAAAAGCCTTTACAATATCATTAGAACAAAATGATAAACAAGAAAATACGAAGTTTACAAAGTAAAGTCTAACTTTTTTTAAGTATTTACGATTGCTTAATTAGTTCAAGTAAGGTCAAAAGCAATTACTCCTGATATTTAAATTTAATAGATTATTGAATGAAACATTATATAAAAAAACAAGGTTATAGAAGTTCATTGACTTCATAGGAAAGTACAAAAAAATCTAACTAATTTATAAACTTGTATTACGAATATTCAAATAATCATAGATATATTACCAGTATAAGCATAAAAATATTGACTTCGATAATTGACGTTTATCACAAGAGAAACTATAGAATAAAAAAAAATAGAATTAATATTAACAATATATAAGTAATAACCAGGAAATATAATAATGTTTTACAATGGCGTCAATAGAGAAGTTTTTATGGGTAAAATTAACCCATATAATCCTAGCAGCACTATTATTTCCGTTTTCAAATCCATGTCGTTATTTATGTAGTAAAGACGTGATCGATGATGTTCTCTGGCTCTATAAATTATAAGTCGATTTGGGAATACTGTCATGGAAAATACAGTTATGGCATTAATATCGCGAGCGTCAGAAATAATGTTGTCTGAACCAGAAAATAATAGAAGTGCTTCATCACGGCTAGTATTATTTAGTTCTTAGCTTTGCGTTCTACAAAGAAAGTTAAAAACTGAACACAAATTCATTCTATTAAGTAATTTCTCTTCACTTTTACATGATACATATTCCTACATTGTAGCATTTGTAATGTATCAAAATTTCAATATTAAGGTTTTTATTCTATTAGATTTCTTGTACATACATTGTATAGTTAAATTTAATAGTCTCTTTACTTAAATGCCTTAAAATTATAAAAATATTCAAAAACTTATTTCATTGAATCAGAAGTATGTGTATTTATGTCGAAAATCTTTCAATTTATGATAGTATAGGAAAAAGAAGCTCACTAGAGCAATTATGTGAACGTTTCTTAACTAATCTAAAAACGGATGCTGAATTAAACACTTCGTTTACGATACAAATCGTTGATTTGTCAACACATTAGTCGCCGATAGACCAGCGCACTGAGTCGTTACGCGCCGTTGAACCGAAACTTTTCTTTTATTAACTTCTCGGTTCTTTCTTAGTGAAAGTGGCCCGTTTGTCATTTTAAAGTTTGTTTACGTGTCTTGTTTACTAAACGGTTCCAGTTATGTTCAACATATTGTCGTGTCCGCCAATATTGATAACGTACGATGCTTTGTTATACGTTGTCAACTCGCATGGAGTATCCGATTAAGTATGGTTACGCATGTGGGCCTTAATTAACATTAGAATTAGCTCGTGTTTTTGTCACCTGACAGTTTGCGGAATGGCTACTCACGCAACATCCGCTTCTGTAGTAGGCGCTTGCATTAAATATCCGATATAATTACATGTAAATTATGTTCAGTAAAGTAACTTTTAAAACACACATTCACCTTTTAAACCGTGCTAACTGTACCACGAATTTTTGAACCATTTCTAATTTTTTTATTATTCCGTTTATATTTACTTTCCAGAGACGTTACGGGTCGATATGTCAATAAAAATATTTAAAATAAATAAATGTATTATTTTATAAATTTGCTCATATTTGATAAAAAAATCTTAATACTCAATATAATTTTTGAAAACCTGACATAAATGTAGAAAGTTTATAATTATGAAATTTTATGTCACATAATTGAGCGGCGATTCTGCGAAACTTAAGGTGCGGTGTTTCCAAATTTAATTCAGTAAGACTGATTTAGCAACTTTTGAAGTGTCATGCATGATTCATTATACCGTGGACGAGTTAGCCTCGTTATTTGATTCGTTTCAAACTCTAAGGCCAACAACACTGTCTAATATGTTTGCTGCTTAATTTTTTAAAGACCTTTCAAATATTTATATAAGTAAACTTCGGCTCACTCAGGAATATCCTGCTGAGGTACTGACCAAACAAGTTATGAGTCACTGGGATTTTAGACCCGTATTGTTGACTATTTATGGCCATTTAACAAACGTTTTCAAAAATGGAAATTGAAGTTCCCGTATTTGCAGATGTAACCGACACTTGAGCAATAAAATATACAGATGATCGATATGAGTTGAATATGAACGTTGCCAGATGTTTCACTTTCCGATGACGCGAGAATGTGAATGACCTGTCGGTGACCGAATGGGGCGTATGGAGCGATTGAGCGAGTGGTGCACAAGTAGGTAGCATTGAAGGCATCGCTGTCAACTTTCTTCTTTATTGAGTAGAAAGAATTCGAATATTGAATGTAAGCGCTTTCGAGATTTCGAAAACAAACCTCTGACAGAATTATTAGAAAATACTTTTTTTAATTAATTCAGTAAAACAATTTTATTAATATACATCACAAAAAACTGTTTAAAATGTTTAAATCTATTGTTAAAAAACTATTATTACCGATTATACTAGATTGATTAAATTAAGCTTACATGTGATAGACATTGAAATGTTGTTGGACTGAATATTACAGTAATACAGTAGCCATTACACCTTGGCATTTTAAGTAGTTAATACAAATGAGCGAGGTATGCATATGTCGCCTAATTGATGTATAAATCTGGTTTTCATGAACTCCTCAATGACAACTAACAACTTCATCAACATTAACTCACGCGCGTTATTTCGTTTGACCTTGTCGCAGCGAGCGTCGTGGCGACGGGACGAATTGACGGATAACGGGGCAAGCCGAATGGGCTAGACAAGAAAGGCTTGAAAATCCTTTGTTATTCTCTACTTGAGGATTTTCAATATAAAGACAGACACATATTTTTTTTTGTTATAACACCTTTCCACTGACAAGACAACCAACTGACATATTCACGATGAGCATTCGTCATTTTTAAAATATTGAGTTGGTTGTTCAATAAACGGTATTAGGATAAATAAGATATTACAGGATTAACTCAATATTTAAAGTTAAAATCAAATATTCTTTCTTGTAAATATTATTAGAAATCGGGTAAAAATTTTAGGTAATAAAAAACACTGAATACTTTATTATTTGAAAAATACCGTCATTTTTAAGTATAAAATTAATTTCATATATTGTTGACAGAATGTACTGTTTATTAAATTAAATAAAAAACACAATTTGAATACTTTTTGAAACCGTATTCTTTAGAATAATTATGGCTACGTTATCAAATGATTGGAAAAAAATGTCTTGTGCTTTCTTGTCCTCAAAAACTTGCTCTAGATGATATAAAAAAATGACTATTATATCTGAACAAAGCTAACCACAACTGGCTGCAATTTATTAGCCGCCTACTACTGGGCATGGATTATTTCTTCACATGTGAGACCTGTAATCTCAGTTACTGCTCTAATGACAATAACTCAGGGATGGAATTAGGGGTATTGAATCGTCTAAGTCTCACACCCAAAGCTTGACGCTTGGATCTAACCATAACGACAAAGCCTCATTTAAAATTTTGCTACTAACAATGATTTATGCACTTATCTTAGCTTTATAACGTCACATCATCAACGGAAGTTACTATGCTGTTTATAGTCTTTTTTTATAATTTATATAATTCACAATCAATTCAAAGGGTCTTGGATTTCTGCGAACTTTACCTGAAAGCTTTTCTGTCTTGTCGAAACATCAGAACCATTTCTGCAATTGTTTGTTATGCATTCAGTTAAAATACGCAAAAACTGATATATTATTTTAAAGTAAATACATTATATATAAGTTGGGGAGTTATATAACTACATCTTATTCGTTATCGAAACCTGAACTCGGTTTTAGAGGTGAAAGTATCGATGCAAGTGTTACGAGATGCAATGTCTCGATTGGGATAGGACACGCAATCGATTAAGTGGGTCCCCTCGAAAATTGATCAAAGGTAACTTCTTGAAACATTGTCAATTGCGCTGTTGTGAAACCTTAAAAATTTTTGGAAGGTATTCTCCGTTAATAGAATATATTTAGCAAGACGCTGAGAACGGCAGTTTTAAGTTTTAATCAATTAATTGAGTCTTGGACTCGAGCCAACCTGTTCGTTAAATAACCTTTTGAAAAAATGACGAGGCTATAGTGATTTCTTTTTGAGCTCGCTATTCTTTACTAGCCTGCTAGCTATGTTCCTAGCGATTAGCTGCCAACCTCCGTATAGATTTTAACCATGGAGTTCCATCCATCCATCAGCTTTGAAGATCACTCTTGGTCTTGATTGATGGCTCCCTTAACTTGCACTACTCTGACCGATCTTGAACCTTCTGAATTCAGTGGATACCCGCTATCTTTCTCAATTTTATCTGATCGTAGGACACCCTATACTTAGTTTGTCAAGACGTGGTTATAAAATCCGCAATGATGAAATCCGATTTGTGGTCAAATAAGAGTTACCAATATAAGTCGCAGAAGAAGCCGGCTGAAGTAGCAATGGACTAGCCACATGGTTTGGAGGACTGACAACTGTTAGGGAAGAAAAGTTATCGAATCGAGACCTTTAAAATGATTAAACATAATTCAGCTGTAATGTTTAAACTAACTAAGGAGTTTTCCCGTTCCGTCTTAGCAAGCCCGCCAGTGATATCTCTAGTGCGACATCTATTAGCCGTGATAAATGGTGGGTTTTTTATGCTTTAAGTAGACCAATGAGCAGACTAGGAACCTAATGATTATTGTTATTTACGGCTCATTGTTAACAATGACGCCACGAACATTTCTAGTCTCATACCGACTTTCTTCTTACAGCACAACTTAAGTAGTTCAAAACGATATGCTTAAACTGAACCTAATCTCCGACGACAACTTAATTCAAGTTTTGTAGATTGAAGCTACTGTAAATTTAGCTAAAGAAAATGTTTAAATTCCTATTCGCCAAAGCTTTTCATTTTAAAAAGCATAATTTATATTGTGAACACAACAATTGTGAAAATAAGAAGATAATATTCATAATTGTTATTGTTATAATGAAGCCAATTAACTTCAATGCGTAATGTAGGATAACATTGGAAGTAAATTCAATTACGAGAAAAAATATTTAGACACGCGAATGTAAATATTTTTTATTATTAAAATGATCGACATCCTAACAATTAACTTTGTTATACCTACTTAGGGTTACGAACGATTGCCGTTCGCGCTGAAATATCACAAGCCATTGTTTTTCTCCACTGCATATTCTGAATGAGACCCCTTTCCGTAATGTAACCCCTGCAACGCAACACGGAATGAAAAAATTGTGTCTAAGAATTTATTTTAAATAGTTGCTTTTGTGTACTATAATTGAATAATTGTTTCTTCATCCTCGTCTACTTGCCTGATAACAAATGCGGTTAGAAATAGTTTAGTGTTTCAGCGTGATACAAGAATTGAATTGCCACGTAATTCTTTGAACTAACTATGAAACATGATTTGTTGACTAGTAATATATACACTCTTTATATTTGCTATGTATGTTTGGAATAATATGTAGTATTAACTAGATAGATGGATTTTCAGTTGTAAAATAAATCAACAAATATGTAATTGAGAAAATTGTGTTAGTTTACAAATAATATGATATTTGTTTAAGGCCGATTTCAATTACCTAATTAGTTTTGAACTTGAAACTTATATTCGAATTTTGAACTTGTTTATGCGTATTCAACTTTAGTAAGAGATAGATCCATGGAACGATTTCATGAATAGAAATGTTAATCTACCTACATTTATTAAAAAGCAACGATGTTAAGCGATGTGATATGTTATAATTTATTGAAACCGACCGTCGTGTGATATAACAGTAATAATACAAGAATTTCAACTTTCAACAAATTGCCCTCAAATGAGCAAACGGGCCACCTGATGGCAAGTGTTCACTGCAACCCATGAATGACGAAAGGCGTCTCTAAAGCATTGCCAGCCAACAAGTAACGAAGATCCGCCTTGTGCAATCCGAAAAATGAAACAATTCCAGCGAGTTCAAATTCATAAAATGAATGATAGTCATAAAACAGGAATACACTAATACGCATAATGCAATTACTGAGCTAAGTTTCAAAGGCAGATGCAATTGCAGTCATGATAAAATGAGCGGAATAAATATCATACAACAAAAAATGTCAAGCCAAAATTAGATTCGCGTAAGATAGGGTTCTGTCGTATAATTTATCCTGAAGCAGTTCAGTTTGCGTGTACGAGCAAGCTACAGTGGATTTATTTTTATGATAGACTTAGGTAGTAGTTAAGGAGGAAATGGAATTTTTTACACATAGATAAAGTTGTATCTGTGATCATATCGAACCATTTAATTTGATATGTCGCCTGACTTTAATTTTAAAGTTTACACCCAAATAGGCAGTTCATTACGGTATATGCTCACCATAACTTTGTTAAAGTGAACCATTGAAATGTAAACTTTCTCTGTCCCGGGTATTAGAAGAAAAACGAGTGTGTTTGTTCTATAGATATATATACGGACAGATACGGGATTGATCCTATTTTTATTTTTCATCAGATTTATAGATCCCTAAAACGAACATTATATTAGTTGGCTAGGAGGACCAACGAAGTAAAATGACTATCAAAACATGAAATTGCCTTCATAATTATTCCCACAGGAATTTTTCATTTGATAATAGGAAACTATCCCCAACGCAAAAACGATACCCATGCAAAAAGTTCATTAACACTCAGCTGTTACGATAGATCATTCGAAATGAGACCTTATTTCTTAGAAAACATAACTCAAATTTCGATATAGATATTTCAATTGATTGAAACACAGCTAGGGTAATGTCACTGGAATTTAAACTTAAATCCGTTGTGACTAAGTCTTATTTTACTAGAGTAACAAATACCATATTTTATTGTCCTTACATTTTTTTCGAACTACCTATTTATTAATAGGATTCATCGTTTTTTCTGAATGTAACAATGAGTTCCAAGACGTTTGTAATGCGCCGGCACAGGTAACCATTTCCGGTTCGTTAGCCAACGGAAAGGGCGATCGACGCGCGTGAATCGGTTATTAAATTAATACTTCATATTTTTCCTCAGGATGTTTAAAAAATTATTGAATCCTGTTCGTTGCAATTTATAATTTTCGATGCTGCATCCGATTTCAGAAACTTTCGACCTCTCTGGTTTTAAGAATAAAGGAATTTTGTTGAATTTAACTACTTGTTAAAAATTAAATAAGATCGGAAGATATTAAGCAGTTTATTGTTATCAACATAAAAGTTAGTCGAATGTAGCTTAGAATCAAAAGTTGTAGACAGCATCTATGTTATCAAGAAACCCCATCGAAACCCGGATGAGACTTAAAATAATCTATACCAAATGTTCCATTTGTTGGATTTATAATATACTGTGCGACTCTTGCACATAAGGATCTGAATTTCGGGTGTCTTAACTTCACAAGTTCAGCTACTTCAACTAATAAATTTATTATTAAATTAGTGTTAATTTACTTTGCAACAATCCGCAAGCACAATGTATGATGGTATATACTTCTATACACGCATATAACACAAAGGAAAACATGCAATTATATGATAAATAAAAGTATTAAAGTAGTTATTTATCATAACTGCATGTTTTCCTTTGAGGGAGGGAGGGAGGTTATATGTATGTATAGAAATATATGCCATCATACATTGTGCTTGCGGATTGTTGTAAAGTAAATTAACACTAAATTAATAACAATGAATTTCCGCAAAGTAACGCCTGATACTATCAACCATAATAAATTTATGTTGTGATTCGAATTGATTACATAATTTAGATACATTGATGCATAGGATGTAAGGGTCTTCAATCTTATATGTATCCAAGCTAACATCGTCTGATCGTATTGCTGAGAAATAGACGATGTAAAGACTCCTATTCCAAGCGAAACTGAATACGTACATGAGGGAGCGGCTAATTTAATCCATACATAATCATCACCTATCAACAATCTCCACTGACCTCACAAGGTAAGATTCCTTGAGTTTCTCGAGAACGCTATAAAAATAAAAACATCACCAATCCAATAGAAACTAGTAAACAACTCGTTATGGAAACTGGTTCTGGTATAGCCTCTGTCCATCCGTCGCAACTCAGACATATTATGTCACCGTAAAGTTGATTATTTTGACATTTTACGAACTGTATAAATAACAATTGTGATCATCGATGATCGAATGTCACCAACGATCATGTTTAAAACGCACACCGTCCCTTCGTTGACCTGTGTTGACTTCGAGGGCGTTGAATATGGATTTTTATTCATTAAGATGTAGAAGGGTTTTCCTTTGTCTTTATGTCAATTGAAACTATATGTATTTTAAAGGAAAAATATATGAAGTTTAAAGAAAGAAACGTAATTATAAAAGTTATTTTGTCCTTCTTAATTCAAATTAAAAGGGTTTTTGAGAATAATATGACTAACCCCATAGACTTTTTATGTTATTTCCAATATCAACTAAATAATAATAAAAAGTCTGTAATACACATTTTATTCCCTGATGAAGTTCAAGAAAAATACGATTTCATCATACATTAGCGACATAGTGTATTCTGTACTGAAAAACGAACTCGCTTGGAAAGTCTATGTCGGCCAGCTGAAGGTGAACACGTATAATCTATACCGTAACTTAATTGCCTATTAAATGCTTTTAACGTTGAATTCTCATAATATCCGTTCAACCATTTTTAAATATTTTTATTTAAAACTATATCATAATTCTTTCTTACATAGTTTAAAATATATTTTTTACCAGTAGGTAACAGGTTTAAGTGTGCGAAACGCAAAATCATATGATATGTGAAGGTGTAAATATAAATGCATGAGGTTTTATTTCCATCCTCAAATCCATGCCAAGCTTCACTTCTCGTGGAGCCCCCTACCGAACAGCGGAAGAGATGGCGCATATTAAAAGTCCTGTCCTCCTGTTAAAAGTCACTGAGCTCTCCATCAGCTGATTTAATTCCAATGATACTGCTGAGAAGTGTTGCAGTTGTATACCTCAGGATCAGTCAGGCAATATTTCTTAAGTGTAACTAACGATTATAATATCAAAGCATGCATAAAACAGGCACTGCGCTGTCATCTTGGTGGACAGCATATCCGTGACGCCTTTATTGTCACGCTTAGGCATGAGTCGAGGTGGTCATTTACCATCAGGTGATGTATGCAATATGAATCGTGTATTAATTATCAGATATTATAACATTGTTGCGAAAGATGCCGGGCAAATACGGTAGGTAGTACTCATAAACAAATCACGTAATTCAAATACTTGTAAACATTACTCAAACCATTAATTACCATAATAGTTATGCGTGCGTGATATTATCTTACTTACGTTAATAATACATTCTGATTTTCAATTAACCCATGGTGCATTGAACACCATAAGTATACTACAGTAAATCAAGCACACTATGTTTACACAAAATATCAACATATAATTACGGCTTCATTACTTATTGTTTACTTCATTTTAGCGGCAGAGTAAGCATGTAAAGTTTAAAGTATGAAGTCTTCTTCAGACTCAAGAATCTTCAAACTTGGAGTCTGGATGTTCTCTTAATTATTATTTTTGAGCAAACTGAGACATGTGATCCGACCAGGCATCTGTGTTGGTTAGCATATAAGTGCTTTACACACATTCACGTTATATTGGGAGATACAAAAATTTTACGTTTATACAATTAGTATAAAAAGATTGTAAAATAATTTTGGTTTTGAATTATTGAGTAATCAAAAAAATAAAGTATCAAGGAGACACTTTGACAGTATATTGTGGGATCCCCCACTTCAGTTTTGATGTTTCGAAGATACCGTAAAGCATCTGCAGATCAAACAAAGTGAGCTAAAAAGGCTAGTAAATAAAACCATTTTAACCAGAAGATAAACCCCTTAATATAGATATGACTTAATGGCTAACGTCACTCAAAGATTACTTGCTTTTACTTTTTTGTACGAGGAAAACACTTTTGGCTCTTAATGGCTAAAAAAAGTCCAACGATAATACTTAAAGCTCTTTTTTATCTGTCACAAACAAAACATGGGACGGTGCGACCAATACGACTCATATAAACACATCAGTGTAACAATCAGTTGGACAGTTGAATCCGACAAATCATTCAGGCCGAATACGATTCTTTAAGAACTCAGAGATTCACATATCTTCATTTGTGTTACCTAGCTGACATACATTCTAAACAGATAGATGATCATGATTAAAGGGAGTTTTAAATATTTAATTATTAAAAAAGTATACTCAAAGACGCCTAGGACGTAAAAGCATAAGGATTAACGAGCGCCATTTAACGGTAATAACCGTAGCCGGCATCTTAAAGTACCCTCCGGACGAAAATGCTCAAGAATTAAGCCGTTATAGACACAATGTATAACTGTCGTGACGAAGTAAGCTATGTAAGCTTTAAGAATATATTTCAACATGTATATAATCGTACCGTAAGTTGGCGAGCGGCCATCGTCGCACGCGCATCTTCAGCGGCCTTGACTTCATGACTTTCCGTGTAAATGCCGGGATCGGTAATTCAAAAGGCCACGGCATAGCGATTAGAATCTCATAATAGCAATCATATAGACATTACGTCCTGGATACGTAATTAGACGCTTGGATATCGCTGTTTTTATGTGTAATATCTACAATTTAATTTAACTGAAAATGTTACTATACGAAGATTCTTAGAAAAATTTACCAAGAAATTTTTTAGGTACTGAATTTTTATGTACACTATTGATGACCTTATTGTTAGCGCCCTTGCCAAACTAAGGAAAACTCCCAGATTCGATTCCCAGTCGGAGTAGATTGTGATTTATATTTTGAG
Organism: Agathymus mariae mariae; assembly: GCA_018251895.1. Classification (NCBI taxonomy): domain Eukaryota; kingdom Metazoa; phylum Arthropoda; class Insecta; order Lepidoptera; family Hesperiidae; genus Agathymus; species Agathymus mariae. Next base: position 15,090 of record DWPT01001171.1, read on the forward strand.
TATTATTCCAAAATGACCCGAACACACTACGAAACAGAAAATTAAAGAAATCGAAAAGTTCCTCACTTCAGTTCGCATTTTTATGGGGTGTGAGATTCCGAGTGTATCCTTGTGTACAAGCTAATTTCCCTTGCTTTTGTAATTTCTCCAGTATTTTATCCTGGTTTCCGCCTTCGACTTCTTCAAAATTATGGACATTAAAATATGAATTATCTCTTGCTCTGTAAACATCGTGATGACACCTGCATACTTCAATTCTCACACTTCACTACCGTTGCAAGAGAAGTTCCGTGACTTTAGAACAATTATGGGTTCTGATAATTGACATAAAAATACGTTTCAAAAAACATTCGTTTTCATATAACTTCTGTATATCATAATGCGTCATACTGTCGTGACAATTCATTATTTGCTATTGAATATATTTACTGGATTTGCATACCCATTTATGTAAATGCACATATTTAGTTTTCGGATCGCGTGAAACTGTCTTTGTGTAGCATTTCAAATAGATTTCACCGGAGGTGTGATACAATATCATGAGAAAATAATGACGTTGTTAAATCTGAATTTCAATGTATCACAAGCGAGGATCGTACATCAAGCTGGGCAGAAAAGCGCGTCGAAATTTCTAATGTCGGTCTTAGTTTATTCACTTATTGGTCTCTTTTACATTTTTCATTTCTTTTTTGATGAACAAAAAAGCATTATTATTATTATTATTTACGAATACGTAGCGCAGACTAATAACGATCGAACTTAAAATACGTGCATAAACATAAAATTGAAAGCCGTTGGATATAAATTACATATTTTAAAATCATTACATCTTATTAGGTCTAACAGGTAAATATATGTCTTGTTACATTTTTAGCATATTAATATTTACTATTATATTGTAATGATAATAAAATGTATCTGTCTTTAAATTTAAATAGATTATTTTTATAAACTTTATATTTACGTATCTGAGGATTTACTGAAATGTTTTAACATAATTTTAACCCACTTTCTAACGTCTAAATTGTTTGACATTTTTCACTTTCTTTTCATAAAAAAACACATAAGAATTTGTTATTCTTACTAAAATCATCAATTTATGTTGTCTAGAACAATGTATAAGTCGTTTAACCGTCCGATCACAAATACTGAATACTTTTCGAAATAGAAATTCGAAAAATCGAAATTTTACATTTTAAATCCATTTAATGTATCTGATAAAAACATGTTATTTTGTTTTACATGTTTTGTATAATTTATACACGAACAAATACAAACCTGCCCTGGCTCCGTTAGGAAACATAATTTTTACGTTCACTAATCGCACCTGAAACAATCGTTTAATGAGCATTTTATAACTTTTTCGGGGTGTCATGCAACTATTCTAGTGAATTTGTCTGTATATTGGTAAAAACTGCATGAAAATCCGCCCCACATTTTCGAGATTATCGCATTCAAACAGTGACAGAAAATTTGCATATGTCCATAATGTACCTGTAACAGAATTAAATTTCAAAGATTGATATCAAATAGGTGCCGTGATTCCAAAGTTTACCCTCAACATCCATACATACTCACGGAATGCGCACTCTCTCTTTATAACATTAATATAGATTTTTATCAACACGTATCAATTAGATTCTTAAGGCTCGGGTCAGAAAGGGCAGGCCTAGGTAAAGTTGCTTAAACCATAAGATGAATGGGTTGTTGATTTGATTGATATAACTTGAAATAACTAGATGTTATTTGATAAACATTGATTTATATTTTTAAATAATTGTACCTTAACTATATGTAAGTATATTCCGATTACTACACTTTTAATTGATTGTTGTCATAAAATTATCAATTCTTTGAAAACAAATGAGCACGACCTTGATACGATCGTTTTAAACGTAGTGCACAGTTTAGTGATTAGCGTTCTGGTTTCATTTGATCGTCTTTCCCGGGGTTTGTAGCCGGACGGTTCGAGCTCCCACTCTTACCACCGGCAACCCCAAAAGTCCCCCTTTAGTAGCCTGTTACAACATGCAGAGGAAACTGTAGCTCGTATTTTGATCCCTAGCTACAGGGACGTATGAACGTGCCACGGTCTCCATAATACCTAATCTATTTAACATAGTAAACATATCGTGTGTCTTCAACTAATCAAGTCGTACCAAGTATCGTGAACGATAACATATGCACATATGGTTGCTTACACAAAAAAAAAACAGGCTAATACAGCAGTTCTACAAATTCCCTCATACAGTTATTTTGATATAACAGAACTGATTGGACGAAACCTTTGCAGAGAAACAATACCTTGATTATGAAAGAAAGTTTTGTAATGATATCTTATTTCGCTGATTGTAAAAAGAGAACGTTAACAATGCCCTCGGAATTTGGTATTGGAGCGAATACGAATTAAATATTTGTTTGGCAATTCACAGTGAGTTGAGCAGTGAGGTACAATATTCACCAGATCTGTCTAAACACAAAGACAAAAATGCAAAAATAAATTTTATATACACGAAGTAGGATGTTCATTTCGCACTGCAATTGACTTATCAACGTCAACTTAGCGTGGCCATAAGCTATCGTACTTAACGAAGAAAAGTAAGCGAGGAATGCTTTTACGGCACTCGGATCCTGAACGCCTATGATCAACTTTACTGACACAGGAAGATGTTACAAGCTAGGGTGGCTTCAATCTGCGAAAGCTTAATGAGAAAAGTTATAGAGGAATTCGCTCCCCACCTGTCATCTTTACGCCGCAGGGATGGAAAACGCTAACTTATTGAGGACACAAGTTGTCTGATGAGAAAAATAAAATGAGAAGAACCGAGAGTGGCCCCAACAAGACAATTTGGTTTTGCGCAGTAAAGATACTGAACAATCACCCACCATCTCATAGTAATAGTAATCCTTGAAGTAACTGATAACCTGATTCAAGGAAATTTATAATACATAAGATTCTTCTGTGATAAAATAAGTTGAGACTTCTCGGAATTGGCCTTTTCGATATTACGCACGATAAGCATCATTGCGTTCATGCAGGATCTTGAAACCGATGTTAATGCCGCCAGGTGACGCCGTAGAAAATTTTGTTTGGTAATAAGTTTGCCAACCAGCATTTAGCGTGACGGACTATGACCCTTCTCATTGTCAGAATAGACCCGAGCCGAGCAAGGGAATAATATGGGTCGCAATAATGATGATGATCCCTCGCAATATTGAACCTCTTACAAGCCAGTTATCTTTTTAATATTTCCTCTCTGATAACAAACAAATGGTCTCTCATATGGCCATTATGTATTGGTCACAATGACGAGATCACGGAGCCTCCTTGATGGAATGGATGACTTCTTAGATTTTATATGGTACCTAGGAACTTGTTGTAATCTCAAAATCGTCCAGAATAGCCTGGATCTTTTTTCTAATTCTCTCCATAACAGAAAAAAAAATGCACATGATTTGCCGTAACCTTAATGAATTCAATGACTATCCTCTTCAGAATTGTCAACGTTCATGTATAGAAATTATACCCTTAGTGGCCTTAAAGATAACTTACATATACCATTGAAAAATATTACCTATCGAAATTCTTAATAACGCAGCGGAAATGAATCGTTTTGTTCGAACGAATTCATTAGAAAATTCGATTCGACGCGATCGTTAAAAGGGGAAAGTGTTTTTTTTTCGTGTTGTTCTTCATTTAGTGTTCAATTTGTACAATTTGTAACTGTTTGCAATAAGCGAGTACTTAAACACTGGTATGGTTCTCGTCTCTGTGCCCTAGTAGAGAATAATAACTAATCCAATTTCATACGCTTTATAATTTTTTAATATATGCATTAACAAAATTATGTCTATATTATATCATCTTCTCTTGTGATCTCGTTGTCACGTACTTCAAGTTACCTTCATTTTATAGTTGACATGAAATGAGTTCAACCTCGTCATTCATTTCATGTCCATTGTAAAATGGTTACTTTTTTCTGTTAAGGTTAATTAGATTCTGTTTTTATTTTAAAGAGACATTGAGTGAAATTGTGTACAAATATGAAGTACAAGACATTCAGTCAGTTACTGGGCAGCCAATAGCAATATTTAAGATCATAGATTTCTGATTTTCAGAAACTCATCAGTATTGAAATGCATATAGTACGCTTTCTGCCATTCCCATATTCTATCTCCATTGTCAGCATTTATGTTACGATCAAATTCATGTTCTTGGACACCAGTCGCAGTACAAGAAACTTGAAACAGAGTGAGTGTGTAAGCGATTTAATTATAAATCTGCAAATATCTTCCGCTTTATCGCTAACGGGAAAACTACAGCCTAAATTGAGGTGTTACGCTGTAAATAAACGATTTGTTCCGAGAACTCGATTTATTGCTTTGATGAAAGATGAGCAAGAAATATGGGCCAAGTGTCTTAAGAAAAATTTATGCTCGCTCGTTCGTAATAATTATCACACATATTGTGCAAGAATTACTAGCGTCTATAAATGTTCGTAGATTTAGACAATATCATC
>DWPT01001172.1:0-19608 GCA_018251895.1 Agathymus mariae mariae
CAAATGGTAACAGAATTTTTCATGTAGGTGCCGCGGTTCTGTCGCTTACTTCCCGCATAATACTCAAACTCACAAAATTCTCACGCTCTGTTTATAATATTGACATGGATAAAAACATTTGTCAAGCTACTATAATGCGATACTTACATATTTACTTATAATAATCTTAATTTTTCATATCAAATCGTAAACGCTTCACCGTCACTGGTCTAAACTATTACTACTTTACTCTACCATATGACAAGTTCTATTACAGACCACGTAATGCAGCGGTATCTGTTTCATAAACATTTTTTACTATTTGAAAGATACATTATTTCGGATGAACATAGGCTACATAGGATATATATATGCATATAATTAATTATCCAACCCGACCGAAGTGGGAATCGACCGCTATTTTAAACATAGATAGAATTTTCGTAAGGTATCCTATAAATTGCACGCGGAATACATCCAATTATTACTATATCCATCCATTTAACATGGTTAAATTCGCCACAAAAATAACCATTGATTATGTTCAAACCGTGATTAATAATATAATAATCTCGTTGCGGAATCAGCTGTTTACACAATTAACAAGCTATGAACATAGTGGTTTTTGTCACACCTAAAAATATTCTTACTTTGTTTCACATACGGCCGCGGTGCCGGTGTGTGAATGCGAACTATTTCTCACCGGCCACGACCAGAAGCACACATTATAAAAATTAATGAGACCTACATATTTATACGGGACCGCGTCACTTTTTAATTCAATTTCACGACCAAATTTTTGAAAGCTGGTTTAATAGTTTGTTTTGGGTTTTAAATCCACTTCTAAGAGAGGGAAGTTATTAAATTCTTCTTGAATCAAACGATATATTTAAGAGGTTTTCTTATAAGAAACCACGTAAAACTTGCCCAGAACTTATTGACGCTGACATAAAAATATCGTAATTATATCATAATCGTAGGTTTATCTATTTAGTCAGTTTATCTATTTGGTCTTGTAAATATCCATGGGCAACGGTGACCACTTAACATCGGGTGGCTCGTCTGCTCGTTTGTCGGCTATTAACATAAAAAACATATATTTTTTTATATTCGTAGTTTTATGTACTACTCATACACATGTACATCCCACTTTATGGCATCGCAATAACAGTAATGCTAAGTAACACACATTACTATTGTTGTATAGCGACAGTTACAAAGTATATGTTACAAATGATGATATAGATAAGATGGGGTGCTTTTGGCCAGACTCGTGATAGATATCAAGGGTACACATGCGTGATAGAGCGGAATGTTTAAGGAAGTACATAAGAGATTAGTTTCTCAGACCATTAAATCAAGTATAAGAGTCTATAATAGAAAATCTTTTTAAAAACCGGAAATGTTTGGAAAAAAATATCAAGTTTTTCCAAATTTAATGCTTTATTTTGTACGAAATGCTGTATTTTGTTAAAAAAACGAATACTTAATTAGTTGTTTTAACTAACAAGGACCCTTGGCCGCTTCCTACTCAGGATATATTTTTAGGAAATTGAATACGGAGGGAGGTATTTGTTCTTTACGCCCAGATTTTTGTTTTGTATTTTACCCTTAAATAATTGACTTCGGAAATTTTCAACCAATCAGTATAAATAAAACCCACTCTCATCATGAAAGACGTAACAAAAACGCGGTAAAAGAATCCATTTTAACATGATTACCCATAGAAATGGGTTGAGATCGCCAAAGGAATCTTAATTGGACCAGTCAAATACGTTGGTATAAGTGACAAGCGAATTCACACTATAAATTATAACATGTGATTTTAAATTGATATCGTTACGAAAAATATACATTTTAAACGATGTAATAGATGCTACATGTTTTTGTATCTACCGAAATTACAACTCAGCTAGATGTATCACGGGCACCCGTGTCGGTTGACGCCTGATACACTCTAAAAACAAATCAGCCCGCCAACATTACGTCTCATTTATTTTCCTTTTAATGTCACCTGTCAAGAACCGTCCTCGCCACCGCAGTGTGGCCTTGACAATGACGTGGCCTTGACACGTGTTTGGCTGGAAATATCGCTATATAAAACAAATATCATAAATTAAAATATTATATAAAACTCTTATTTTTTTATTTTAACATATTTCGATAGCGGAGAAACTATAATGAAACTTGCCTGTTATAAAAGAATTAACCACTAAGGAATGCAATACTCTTTCCGCTCCAGTGAACATTGTCCTGGTCAAAGCGATATTTAAATATCAGTTACAGTTTGAATACAATCAATTTATTTATCACGGTGCGATCTTCAGGGATAATTGCGAAACAGTAATGAAGTCCTTTTTGTAATGACGCTTAGTACCAGCCCAGTACTATATTGTAAATACCCTAAAATTTATTTGTAAAACTGATATTTTCCTTACATTTAAATATTATTTTATTATGTTCTGTCTATTGCATATATGAACCGTAATCTCATGTATTGCACGATGCAAAGTGTAAAACTATAGATTCATATGATTACGGGCTCTAAATTCCACACGTGGTGTTACTTGATCAATTTCCGCTAACCACAAAATAAATTACTGGATAGTGAAATAAAAAAGTTTCATGCAAGTCCTTGTGATTATCATCACTTAGAGGAGCTTTCGAAACTTTGCGTGTAAACCACACCCGCTTTCTCCCAAAACTTCGGCCAATGTGCTTTTAAAGCTTCCGAAACAAGACTGTACCCATTAAATATGGCGTCCTTAATACAAATACTTGGCAGTTTTCTCCCAGCGTCACTCAGAATCCGGAAAATTAGTTCGTTGTAGTCATAAGACAGTGGATAAAATAATGTTTTAAGCTGTACATCCAAAATTTTGCCCACACTTATGATATGTTAAATTTGTTAGCGGCTATCAGAGATATTTTTGATACAAGACCCGAGAACAAACGTTTACCTGTCACATCAATGTCTGCCCCGAACGGGAATCGAACCCGGAACCCTATACTCGGCAGGCATGATCACTATTAACTTACAGAGTCATCTGATGTGTTCATTGATAAAGTTAAGTCAAAGTCAAAACTCAAAAGCCATATTAACTGCTCCGTCCATACATAAGCAAATTCTTTCGCTCCTGCAGTTTAAGAATTCACTGTGAACTGGAGCAGGTCATAGTTTGTGAGCCTGAGTCAACCTCTGCCTCTGCTTGGAAAACGCAAGTTAGAATCCTCCACGATTCTCAGTTTACAAATTGCTTATTAAAAATCAATACTAGTTCCGGGTGAAAGAAATATCGTGAGAAATTCTGACAATCCTTCATATTGTACTCGGAGATGTGTGAGTTTGGCCAATATCAGGTGGTTAATATATTGGAAAACTATGGCCTTCACCTTTCATCAAGACCTGAAGTGTGGACCGGGGAATAGTAATGGGAAAATTATTGGTTGCGATTAATATAACATCTCATTTTATGCAACTATAATCATAAAAATATACAAACTTATTAATAAAACTTCTCAAACCCGCCTGCTTTATCTAGAAGATCCACTAATGTGCTCTCAAAATTCTGAAAACAAAATAGTACTAAAAAGTATTTCAGCATCATAGACATAGAATTTATGACCGCCATTAATACAGAAATAACGCCATTTATTTTACTGCCCTGAATCCACTAGCCGCGAAATTAGATAATTGTGACAAAGCAAGTGGTTAAATAGTTTTGTTTGATAGTAATTCCTCCTATTTGAAATTAACATTAACACAACACAATAAACGTAATTTGACGTGTTACTTATAACTCTAAGTTCCTTCGTCGTCTCTATATTTGTCTATGTGCTAACATCCGGGAAACGAGCCAACGGGACATTAACGATTAACGGTCACCTGTACCGATGGGCTTCCATAACACCAGAGGCATGACTGACGTGTTGTCGATAAAAAAGAAACTAAAATTAAATTCTACTACACGCACACGTCGATGCGTCAAGAAATCTAAATCACGATATCGAAGTTTTCTATAATGCTTGCATATTTAACAAGTATGAATTAGATTGATTGAAGCACAGGGGAGCTCAGTTTGCTACACACTTTTTAAAAGGCACTCCACTTTTGGAAATAAAACATTTTGGAAATATTCAATGACCGGTTATAAAAGGGAGAGGAGACCAAGTAGGTAAGAAATCTAACCATAAGCATCGTGTAATTGAAACTTGTGGGTACCTACGATCTCCAACAAAAAATATTTCGTTTATTGCCTCGCCGATTGTTTAGAGGGTTTCACGGCAACAAACGGAGATTAGCTTGGATGTATGGAGTTTTATATGCCCAAAACATTTTAAAGTTATCTAGAAACCATTACTCGAATTCCTTTTATGTTGATGAGATGTTTAAATTAATGATATAATTCTTGTCAAATAGACGCTAGAAAGCATGAAGAGACAGAGACAGCACGATGACAATATTTGGGTGGTGCGCGTCGGTCATTCACCCGCCGTGCGTGTAACCCACCCACCCGTACACATCGCTCGTCCTGAATAAGACGCGATCAAAATCTCGCGCTGCGACGCCGCGACACTCACATCCACGCTGTAGGATGCTGTATTGCTGTAATGTGTAGGATGTGTTGCGATTGGTGTGGACGTATACAAATATGAAATCACATGTTATACCCGAGAGAAAATATTTATCTGCCACAAAAATGTTTCCCCTGCAGGGAATCGACCTCGTTTGGCAGGCAAGATCTTTACCAACTAAACTACGAGGCTGTACTCTCTATAACACAAAGAATGATACTGACAGTTTACCGGTCAGGAAAGCAGCGGTAAAGAAGAAAAGAAAAACGCTTACACACTCAGACCCCTGGCACAAAATTGTCACAGGTGTCATGAACATACAGAAATGAGATATTAAGAATTCATTTGGGAGACGGACAGTGCAATAACTAAAATAAAAATAAAAAACATCTTAACCGCAACATGTGACGTCAAATTATTGATCATGGAAGATAAAAGTGAATTTGTTATATAATGTTCACTATTTTCTAACACATTTGTGCTGCATAACTTTTACTCTATATTTCCACAAAGGGACAACATCCACAGAACGTAATGATAGAAAGGGGACAATATTTGGATAGCATGCATAGATCAGTCACCCTAAATGCGTGTTACACACTTGGAATCATAACACTTAACTAGCTTTTGTGTAACCTAATGTAAGTCCTTCTGTATGGTCGGATTAACTCTAGTTGGGAACAAGGTGAGCTGCAGTTCGGCGTCATAATAAATTGTTCAGGGCTCAACGTATCCTATAATAAAATTTGAATAAAACCAAGTAATTCATTTCTCTTTAGTACGAAATAGTCGGAGATGTTTTAAGACAAATAAATACTAACCTATATAAATATGACATACATGAGGATAGTATATGATCCGAATCATAACTCCTAATTCACAAAAGTGAATTGTGAACGGAACTGCAGTGCGCTAGTCGAATTTCCCAAAATATTTTCTAACAAATAGTTGTAACTCATCGTTACATTCAATACGAGTAGAATAAACCTTCTATAATTGCATGATGGCTCTCCGAAATTACAAGAAATCCCTTCCCGGTCACGGTTACGTCTTGTCGGATCGATCGGGGGTTGGCGCTCACGTAAGTTGTTAGTGAAACTCGGCGCTATCAAACTGAATATGCTTATATTATGGTTGGTTATGGAAAATTTTGATTATAATTGAGCTCGAATTCATTGACGATTTCATATATGCTTGTTTATATTACTAAATATGTAAAAGTTTCTTCGCATCGGCTTTTATTAGGATTTGCATGTATTTAAATGAAAATCGCAAACCATTCGTTGTTAAAGCATATTGGTGTTTTTTTTTTTTATAAATTTATTTATTACAAGTGGCAAAGAAATCAAAACTTTAAAATCAACTGGTCCTGTCGAGCGAAAGATCTACGCTTCGAATTTTGTTTGGTGCAGAGATTTATGTAACATTTCTAGAGTGATGTTGACTTGCAAAACTAACTTATTCGCCCTATTTATTAGTTAATTGCCACCTGTAAGCATAAAGTAACATTTATTATTACAGTTGGCGCAAATAGCCTCACCCTACGAACTTCGACTATACAATGAAGGGCCTTAAGGTCAACTCACAAACCCACAGAGACTTCCGAGTTAATATCTAAAGGTAACCCAATTACAACATCCAACAGTATTTTTTGATCACGTACATGCTTTTTGTCTTGTTCCATATTACACTGAAACTTCATCACCTGTATTTAATTTGAGTATAAGATATATTATCTACTTAATATATGTTCTACACTCTGTTCTGTTATGTAACTAGTCGACAAACGAGCAGACGAACCACCCAATGGTGAGCGGTCCCAGCCGTCCAATGACTTCAGACTCCAGAGGCATCACCGATGCGTTGCCAACCGTAAACGAAGTGAGGCACCCGTATTATTACCTTTTGCTTTATTAATAAAGTCGGGAGTCGCCTGAAGTGCTCGAGGTAGATGTTATTAGTACCTGGGTTTTCTTATACGGTTTAAATTATATTGTTTTCTGCCGACCTTGCGAGAACCTTCATAACATTATTATTATGTTTTTACTTGTTTAGGTAGAGCCTCGCCTGCTTCCTCTCTTGCTAACTACTATATCTTGTGCGGACAGGTTATGTGAAAGATCACTACCTATTCGATTTGACCACCGTCGTATTGTGTATACCTACACTTTATTCAATTGCCCCGTTCGACTTCTATTCTACAACAGTGAATTTTTATTTAATGTGGCCAGTGGCCAGTATAAAAAAATCGTTTAATTTAAATTATTATTTAGGAACAATTTATATTGAGTTTCTTCAAGATACACGCGATACGAAAAAATTTGTTTAGGTTGTGAAGAAGGGGAGGATTACTGAAGCTGTATTTGATATCGTCATAATGAATTTATAAACCCATTGGCCATTTAATTATTGATTAATCCGTAGGGAACGGATTTCCGCGCTTCTTCCTCTCGAAGTCCGCTACGTTATTTCATTAATAACAGCTTAAATAAAAACGTTTCTAATCCATTAATGGATTGCAATATTGGATTACATTGAAATAGGATACCACTTTATTGCGTATAGTATAGAGTTACAATACGTCAGGATTTGACTCGGACTGAAAATGTTTGAATTTATATATAATTAACAATCGGATATGAAAGTTATCGACATACCGACAATTATAATACATGTAACAGGCAACAAGATAACTAAAAGTATGAACTTTTTGATTGATCAAACCATTTCATATGGCAAAATTGTTTCTTCTGGTAACCTGTGCTTAGCAACGAGTAGTTTTAACCTTAACTTTAATTTTACCAATAACTATGTAATTTATAAGCTCTGCCAATTATTAATATGAGTAAATATGTCCTGTACAGTACAATACAAATATTCTGGTCAAGAGTCTTAATTATTGAACGAATATGTCCTTTTCCACGTATTCGAAAGATCCTAACGATCCGAGGTCCACACAGTTATAAAATTCAACTAAAAGTTAAATGCAACTTGGCAGCTAACATCAGTTTCGACGACTACTCGACGACTACTCCACTCTTGGCTAACGAATGTTCATTAACTGCGTGTCGTGTCGAGGTCGGGAGGGGGTCGTGCCGGGGTCGTCGCGTTCACGTCGCGTCCTCTCCGCGAGGCACTGTCGTATCTCGCTCTGGCACCTACATCTGCATTGTATTCCAAGTGGGGTTTAAACGAGTTTTTTCTACACTGCTCAGTGATTTTCAATTTATAAATAGACTGACGCCTTTTTTACAAGTTCGCATAAATGTCGGAGCCAAGTCTACCAATATATATATATATATATATATATCGCTAATAAAATGACCTCACTTCGCAAGATAAATATAATCCTCAAGTATATAAAATACTGCCTACAACCAAAACAATTAGCACGCTCTAATGTTTCACAGGCATTTAATGAATCTTGTATTAAGCTCATTTAATGCCTTCGCTTGTTTTATTTTGATTGAACGATTAAGAATATGCCCGTACACATTCAAATATGTCCAACAGCTCGCGTGCCATACGACGTACAACATAAGAATACCAATACAAACAATACCGACCGCGCCCAAAGTTGTTTATTACAGTCGATCACTTACGACTAACTACGTCTAATAGTGAGCCTACCCAGTATATCTACTATATACAGAGCAGTGACCGATATAAAATTACCAAGTACCAAAAAAAGCATTCATATTGGGCACTATAATGTATTCCGACACATTTCATGCCATGCGCTTCTCATCGTACCCGTTTGACGCTAGTCTAGTTTCCCGTCTAGACATCTTTACACAATAGATATACTCGTAAGATATAAGCCACTTCCTTCTGTACACATATTGTTAGGTTTGGATATATTGTAATCGTTGTAAGTACAGTTTATGTCACAAGAGTAACAATTAAATAAATAGATAAGCTTATTTTGTTATTTCTAATTCATATTGTATTTATTTTTCAACTGATAAACTGATAATTCTACAATTAGAAGATACAAAACGGACGGAAGTTTAAATAAACCAATGAAGCCGACCAATGACAAGCCTCGGAATCACGACGGATTGTTGTTATGGTAACAGGGATAAATGTCAATCTCGGTTGAGTGTCGAACGGAGAAACATATTTTATAAATATAATAATGGAAAAAGTGTAATAAATAACTGAATAATTGAATGGTGATATTGTGTATGATTTCCAACGATCGTAATCCTTTAATGTTATATTGCATTCATACCTTACATAATAAAGAGCAAGACATTATTTATTATTTATATATTATTTATTATATATTATTTGAAATTATTTGATCAGATTCTTAGATTCTTCTTGTTCAAAAGCATCGTGATTGTCATCACTGTACGTGGCTGGCAGTTTACAACTACCTTTAGGAGGCCTCACTTATCGTTTTTCGACCATTACCACATAAATTTTACCTACTTTACTTTGGGTACTGTCGGAAGCGGCTGTAACGATTTGGATCAATTTTGTATTAAAACACATTTTGCTTGTTAAATTCACCTACACAGTTTCCTGAAAAAACTCGATTAAAACCTTTTTCTATGTAATATAGCGCCATCTCGTAACTTTTTGCGGTACTTTTATTATTTCCAATAGATGATAACCTACTGTTGCTCTATGACATTATCGTAATAATACGTTCGGTTATTATAATTTAATGGGTTGTATCTAAATAAGATCACTGAAAAAATACGACTATACAAAAAATTCGCACGATGTCCCGCGGACTTATATACCTACATATATGTACAACACTCCGCGAACTACTCGCAGTAGTTAGATCAATTCACTGTGTGAACTGTGTCCTATATATGAATATCGCGTTCCATTTACACATTTAGGTTGTTACGTCTCCGGTTACAAGTCTAGACTTCACAAGGCTTCATGTCTAGACATCGTCAGATTGGATTACGGTTATATAACTACATGCTTAAACCCTAAGCGGCTGAGTTTTTGCAACGAAATCTATAACGAATTTTGTTGTATATTGTTCTCCATATTTTACGATAAAAAAATTGAAGTCTTATTTGATCATTCGCGTGTTTATCGATCTGCTACAATATTTGGTGGTTTCGATGCGTCGTGCAACTCGATACATAAGTAACCTATGGGTGTTTATTGTTTAAAATATAATACACATATTATTTACTGTGCATTGATTGTAGTTATGAAGGTGAAGCGGTCGTATTGTTAAACAGAGATATCTACTGAATTTCGGGAGGAACTTTGTAAAGTTAACAAAAATGTTTGAAGCACAGTTTGATATAATACTTTAATATATCTACGGAAATTACGAAACACCCGTAAATACTCCCCAAAAATTTCCTCAAAGATACGGAAAGGATTTCTAAATAAATGTACAATACAAAAACTTATCATAAATAGTTGACCAATTTTTTGTTATATTCTGTTTATTGATAACCCGTCTACTGGAATCAACAGTGGAAGATTTTCACGTTTTACAAGGTAGGTAAACCGGTTAAGAGGTGGTTCATCGTTTCGAATTTGGACTGCAACGTATCAGTGACCCCCTGATAACCAACGACCACTTATGATCTCTTAAAAAAATCCTTCGTAACCAACTCGATGTTGTATAATCGCGTTAATATTTAGACGTCGCTGAGAACATCTCGTGCGCAGTTTTCTTCTTCGACTTCATATTTCAGATATTTCGAACAGAAAAGAAAAAACAACAAACAATGGATGGCAAATTGATACGCCACTTAACTAATATCTATTTAAATATTTCAATCCATCTTATTAAACACCAGCAAACAACCCTTGTTTCGCTTCAGAAAAACTACACCTTACGCTTAGAAAAAGCACCTGTATTGTATGCGGACTGGGTTTTCGCGTTCTTTGAATTAAAAATATATAAATTTATAACTTTTTAATGCTTCCTGTAATTAGTGAAAGCCGTAACTGGCGTGGCGGGCAGCCTTTATTCTTCTCATCGCGAGAGGAAATCCCAGGAGAGCCCAGCATTGCGTCAATTGGTTGTAATGATGAACCAAAATATAATACCTAATAAAAGTCGTACAATGCTCATTTATCATAAAACTAAATATTTTAATTTATAAAACTTTAAATATAATAAACATGAAATCGAACGCGTCTCCTTCGAAGAGACATTCGAATCGATATAAAAATAGTTCGCAATTTTACTTGCTTACTGCTACAGAGCTGTGCAGTTTTATACATTTTAGTTCACTGAACTGGACATCTGCTATATTTTAATAAAATGTATTTCACAAATGTAACAATACGTCAAGTACCTCACGAGACATTGCGGCCTTTCATGTTGCGCTCATACAAATTATTATGCACGTTAAACTTTGCCATAAAACTGCACTGAGCCTAAAATACATATAAAGCTCATATTAAAATATGACTTATAATAAAAATATATTAACAGTGGGAATAAATAAATATACCCTTAGGCAAATATTACATAATTATGTAATTTGCATTCAAAGGTAAAGGGAATATAAACATTTGTCTATAACATTAATTTTCTTGTCAAAAATCATACCTGGGACGGTTCACTCAGTGCGCAAGGTTAATGCCAACCGCTGGTGGAGTCGTTATCTAAAAATGTAGAATTGATAAAGCTGAGTACAAATGTAATTCTGCGAGTCTGTGGTGTAACCAAGATAATTCAATTTGGTTTGCAGCTGCAGTAATAAATTACTTACATCTGCACCACATTGAATATTTCAATTTAGAAAAGTACTCTATCAACACCAGTCACGTAACGGTTTAACTCGATTACTCGAAATAATAACTATAGTTATTATGCACAATGTTAAACTTGAGGTCACATACAGTGAATAACCTTTACAGAACCGCCATGTAGCGAGAGCGCTATTGCAAAACAAAAATAATACATCTACACTTGTAATATAATTCTCACTGATTACTTTCTGTACGTTAAGGATATATGAGAAAAACTACTATCAGGGTCCTTTATTAATTATTATTAATTATTATTTATTATTTATTTTTGTCTGTATTTGTGCGCTATCTCACAAAAGCCTTATTCAATTTCGGTACGATTTGCACGAATGCAGTAAGCGTCACTTTATATTTAAAGTTAGTTTTATTTCAATCCATCCATAAATAAAAAGTTATGATTTAAATGTATTTCTAATTCACAGAACGGGAAAAACCCACTCCTAAAACAATGCAGATGCTATTTTTCTGAAACGAAGCGACGGCGTCTGCTAGTTCGTAAAAAATACGTAGCAATTACATTTATTATCCGCACCTAATTGAGACACGAAATCGATACTAAGAATTAGGTCGTGCACAAAGATCCACAGCGCCGGAACAAACAGATTGAGCACAGCAATTGACAATGCAAACAATTCGCTCAAGCCATTATGACTTGTGGAGGTTTTTTAGATCGCAGTCGAGTCTATTGTTATTGAGGCTCCGGCCGCGCCGCGCCACCGACTCGCTCGTCCTACACTCTACACTAAACGGAAAAAAGGAAATCATTTGAATTATGAAAATTATAGTCAAACGAAAAAAAAATATCACCTTTCAAATCTATTTTAATTATAATTATGATTAATAATTGTGACATTCTGTGTTGTGACAATCAAGAAGTGTTTGTTTAAAACAACAACCAACTATCGTAGATTGTACGTTTTAAATTTCATCTGCAATATAGAGAAAAATTATGTGTAAGAATTGAAATGTATATATATATATATATATATATATGTGTGTGTGAGTGTGTATGTGTGTTTGTTTTACACAATAAGTTAAATATCCATAATAAATGAATATTGTCTAAAACTTTAAGTGGATGTATAGGGACAGAAAAAGATGAACAAAATTACATTAAAACAAAACAAAATGTTAATAAATTATTGCAGGAAATTTTAAATGTTTATACTTAGCGTCAGCATCCGAGACAGAAAGCAGAACAGATTCCCTCTGAGGTGAACCTGAAATTTCGGTGGACCAGATTCCAAAGGTACCTGTTGGGGTAACGCTTATTACACTTCCACACATTAGTTGAAAAAAATAAAAAAAAACATATAAATAACAAGGAAGCCTGGATATATTAACGCCGAAAACGGTTCACCCTAGGTTTTTTATGTTCATGAGATGAAACACTTCGATATCTATCTATTATGATAACTGTATGACCCATTTAATTATGATAGTGAAAATATCGGAAGAATATAAATGATTTCACATCCCCGACGGTAACAGTAATGTATCTACAACTATTCTGCACTACAGACGATTGAATAGGACTGAGTAGGACTGAAATGTTGTTGCGGATTCGTGGAAAGGTTCATAGTCAACCGGAGCTACATTGTCACCACAACCCTTGAACGTCCTGTGTTGCCCAGTTCAGGTGTCCTTTTGCAATGTGAGTTCAGCACATAATTCTCTTAATGTGCTGACCCAATGCTGATTGGCAGAGTTCACACACCTTTAAGAATATCATGAACAACCTTCCGATATACAAGTATTCTTACGATGTTTCTTTATCATCGAAGTAAGTGATGATTAATTTTTAATACTCACATAATATTACAAAAAGGTAGGTGTGAAGGATATGATCCCACGTGCGGGAGGCCAACATACAAATCACTTAGCTGGGACTGCTACTTCTGCTGGTAAACCCACATATCAGTTAAGCCGAGTGATGGCCTTAGATAAGGTTCAACGTTGGGCGGGCATGCATTCTTGTGACGTCACAAACAAGCGGAAAGGAATTGAAAATGAATCAATTTCCCCTGCGTGAACACCCCACGTCTAATTATTATTCTTCCATTGTATTTTATTCTTTAACGGGCAGTCAAAATTCGTATTTGACTTGAACGATGAATAACGAATTTAGTCCCTTTGAGTGATCACCACGGTGGAATAATACCAGTTAATTTTATTTAGAAAACCTCCAATGAATGGATGCGGTTTCATAATGTTTTTTCTGAATTTATAGCTCGACTGGGAGCGTATATTTTTTGCAGAGTAGTATGCATTCAGTCATGATGCATGTAGAATGGCATTGTTAGTTTGCAATAGTTAGTAATAAGAATGCCTTTGACGACCTTGTTGACTATAGACAAATAAAAAGAAATACCTTAGAAGAAAATTAATATCGCCGTCTACATTTCTGATGCGGAAAATCGTGACGGTACGCACGTTTTTCCTGCTGTAAACGAACGTCATGAATGAAGGACGAAGCTAGAATAAATATTCTGTATAAATGTACTATGCGAAGCCTTCAAGTTGATTCACCGGTGCTTTGTGTTTCGTTATACAGATTTCCTCACAATTTTTCACGTGTGCTGCAAAGATTAATCAAAACTCACACCTACTAAATATTATAAGGAAACAATGGTACCCAGTTCTCGCGATAAGTGTTAAATTATTACCAGCTGTTTCCGGTATAAAAGTAGCAGAATCTTAAAATTCTCGTTCTACGTAAGATAAATTTATTTTAAGTTACATAATCTTGTATTTATAAAATGTGTATCTGATTTTGTTAAGTAATAATATATCCATTTGTCACATTACATAAAAAATATTCCACGTCCAACTCTGTACATTTGATACAAGTGTTTTTATGACGTACTACTAGAAGCGCTGCTTTTCACCGAGGATTCGATTTTTTTTTAATGTATGTAGCCTACAAACGATCAGACATTTCACATGTAACTAACAATGATAGACATATTCCATCGTGATTAGTCTGGAAGCTACGAGCGTAAAGACCTCCAACAGGAAGAATCGTGCACCATAACCTCCATTGTCGGTCATCATGGTGCATCCAAGAAAGGGGAAGTTGGCATGCAATCAATTATTAACGATATTTAAGGCCTCTTAAGCCTCTTTACCCTCTTCCCACCGATACTGTGTGTAGGAGAATTATAATATGAGCTCATTTCATTTGTCAACGGAAATATTTACTAAGTAAATCATGAATTTCAAACAATAAAATATAAAATAAAACAAATAAGTTCTGCTACGAACTCGCAGATTCCTCTTGAATTAAAAACTTTTTTTAATGTCTATTGTTTGTCTTATGTAGCAGTTCTTGACCCAAAAATATATTTAAAATTAATTGTTAAGGTTTATAAAGACCTATTAATAATTTTACTACAATGCCATATATAGAAAGAATCCTCTATTAGACAAATAATTACTCTGTATAAATTCCACTTCAATGAATTAAATCATTAAAAAAGTATAAGTTCACTAACAACGGCACCAAATATTTTATATATGTTGATAAATATTACTGTCCATATTTTAATTTAATAATTATTGTATCATCAGAAATAAATATATACACAACAATTAACGAGCAAACTAAAAATACAACCATCATTTGAACATTGAAATATTATACCACTCGTAATGTATACTGATCATAATATGTAAATTGTATACACTGCAGACAATAATATATCGTACCTGCATGGAGTAATCCGCCTTATAACCACTACTTAACGTCCAGAAGAGCTTGACTGCTACAGCCGGTGCTTTACTAGCGAGAGCACTTAATGGAGATAATATATTCAACAATTATTTATTCTACAAGCTAAAATAATGGCCGGTGAGGAAAGAGAATAGGAAATTATATTAACGATGCCTAAGAGACAATCAAGGCCGAGTGATGCATGCTAGTGAACTATCAGTATGGTACAAAAGGCTTTTTTTACAAAAGTCTCTTAACGTGAGTATTAAAAAAAATCAGCCTCATTTCCCCAAATACAATGTGTGTGCGTTTGATCGCGCTAATCTCAGAAACAGCTTACCCGATTTCGTTATGGTTTTCACTAATGTATTGCAGCAAACATCGATTAATACTTAAAGTTTGTTTCATTGCAATCCGTATGAATATAAAAGTTGTGAATTAATTTTAAATTTACAGGGGGTACGAGTATTGTTTCTTAGCGTACGGTATAGCGTTCCCGAAGCGAAGCGAGGTATGTTTGCTAGTTATAAATATGAGTAGTGTATATATAAATATGTTTATACTGTAATTCAAGTATGTATTTATGTTTAGTGTGTATATTATATATCAATTAGAGTTGTTTGTAGCTCCTACCGCGATTTTTCATCATCAACACGGTTGACTGGCAGGAACAGCCTCACAACATTAAGTGCACCCATTGTAATATTTTTTTTTTAATTTTCAATTAAGTCAAACCAAAAACTAACAAACAAAGTAAATGATATCCTCTATATACAACAAAAATCTATTGAACAAAAAACACTCAGCATCGAGCAGATGACGCAAGTTTAGTCCATCAGTGGACAGTGCAGTGGACGGAAGCAAAAGAAAACTAAAAAAACCGTATCGAAATAACCACTTTAATAATGATGAATAATGTGTTCCTGCTGAAGACTAAAATGAAATTACACCAGTTCTATCTGTACTTCAATACAAACTCAATTCTTCTTAGAGTGTAGTTCGTTGCATAATTAAAGCTTTTATGTTTAAACGGAATTCCGTCCTCAGGAAACAACCAGGGACTGTAAAAAGCTTATAAGCTTCCATTGCTTGGAAACAATAATTTGCAAGTTTTCTTGCAGAAAATTAAATTAGTACAAGTTTATACTGTTTACATTCAGCTATTAAATAGTTTGTGATAGATTTACACTAACTATTGCATTATTTAAATATCTCAATTATGAACTAGCAAACCGACCTTGCTTCGCTTCAGAAAAACTACCTTACGCTTAGAAATAGCATCTGTTTTGTTTTAGGACTGGGTTTTTTCACGTTCTGTGAATTACAAATACATATATTAATTAAACTAATATACTTTTTTTATTTATGGGCGGATTGATATGAAATTAACTTTAAACAATAAGTGATGCCTACTACAATATATTAGTGAAAACCAAAACGAAATCGTTTCTGAGTTAAGACGTTAACGTTAAGCCGTTTCTGAGATTATCCCGACCAAAGTTCATGTACAGAAAGCGATCAGTTACAATTTCATTTATCGAAGATTATTGTGTGTATAGAGATATATGTTGTTGATTCATTGTTTAACAACCCACAAGCGGTCTTCATTCCAATGTGATGGAGATAAGTTCGTAACGCCACCATGTAAAAAGTCATATTTCTATATTACTACGATCGTTTTTCCGTTCCTAAGTCTGACCTCGTTATTTTGCTGTTAATTGTCGTTACAATTTAGAAATCAGAAGGCTGTTTAACCAAAATTATCATCGTCATGTCCATTTAACTGACCGACTCCACACAGCATTAGTAATTCTGTAATTAATTAACGATGGACGAAATCCCACCGAACTTAGGTCGGAAACAAACCTCGTCAATTTTGTTTAATTAAACGTTACTGCAATTGTAAAGTTCTATAAGGTCGAGTTCTCGTTAAACTGCGCACTACATCGCTGACTGCTCGCTGTCATTACACTTCGGCCTTTTAACCTTTGCGGCGTAATTTGTTCCACCCTGTTTTTGCATCCTGGCCATTCACATTTCGACAGTATTTTGCTGACATTATGCTATCCAATGCAAATGTAATAATTGTTTTAAAATTCTTTGGCTTTAAAAAATGTCAATGATATTCTTAAATTATACCCAATTGTATATGCATTAACTACCTGAACGTAGATATGTCTAATTTTACATCCACTTTTACTTAAATCGTAAGATGACTTTAGGAATATTCTTTCTAATTAAATGTTGACTGCAATAACAAGATTTATCATGTCAAGAGCCTGTGTAACGTCGAATAATAAACTAAGTACTAAATTTTCTCTCCGCCTTCACAGTTCTTAACCTTGATTTATTTAGCTTTGCTTTTTGCAGAGTTTATAATTTGTAAGTCGTTTCATTTTGGTGCATTTTTGTTAACTTCCTTTTCAGGATAGTATGTGTCAAGCCGTTTTTTAAATATTAAAAACGAATATTTTCATTTCAACTACCATTGAACTTAATACCCGTGTTTCGGAAGCCAAAAGAACCATCCACATCTGTGACTAAGCCGCAAGATGGCATTTTATGTATTTAGTTTATAATTTAAAACGTTTGCGACGCAACGAGTGTTACGATTCGAAGTGTCCCTGAACCTGGCCGTAATACACTCAGCGCGAGGTAGCTGACTGAGCGCTGTCGTTAACTCACTGCCCTCGGTTAGGTCCTGCCTGTTGTTTGTCCCATTTTTTTGTTCCTATGCTTTTAAGAGTTTTGCATTAACTTTGTATCCACTTCTGCCTTGAATTGTTAAATTTTTGATATAAATTTAAGTGTATAAACAACAAGACAATTTCATGATGGTGACGATGTTGAGACTATCTAAATAAGACAACACTAGATCTTTCCTGATAACTTACAGAAGATTAGGTATGACTAAGGTAAGAGAAACTCCTCATCATAATTGACCGATGTCTTTAAAGACAAAACAATAAAATCTATTCTATTGCACTAAAAGATTTAGTCTATGGAATTAATTTAAGTCAGTATAGTCTAATGAGCAATGTAGAAGTTTGTTTTAAGTTAGAATCCGTTTGTCACAAGTTTAATGTATCTTTGTATTTGTACACAAATTATCAAATAAATAATTGAACTTAAAATAAGCTTTGTACGGCAACGAAGTTCACGACGCAAATTGTCAGATTACCCCAGTGTACCATAGTAACATAATAACGAGTGCTCTTCAAGAGGAACATCCCTCGTGTGGTGTGCCCTTTACGACTTAATTTACACTTTGTTTTTGGATCCTTTGCACTTATATCACTGTTTAAACTTTGATGACCTTCCTTTGATTTACGCGGTTTCCTGTCATAGTTTTAATTCACACTTCTGTAAGGCCAATATTAAAGCACAATTATCTTGTATAAATTATTTAACCTACAATTTAGATAACAATGCAGAGAATGGGTACGCTGCTCACAATTGAGAAGACGTATTGAGAGCGAACTCCATGGTATTGCAATATCTATTCATTGAGAGGTTAGTGGCCAATCCGAGTGTCGAAGTTGCTTATGATGATCGATCGATGACGTAGTTACAAGCTATTGCGAGGACGATGTTAATTGTCAACGTGTAAGGCTATGCAGCACTATACTAGGCTATACAGCACTATACTAAAGCTATACACAGTCGTCAAAAGATAACTGGTATTTTCTTTTTTATAAATAATTATATAAACTTATGGAACCACCTTATTTCACCTAGCAATGAGATTTTTGGTGGATGCTGTCAATGCAAAAACTAACAAATAAATATTTTCTTTTATGTTTGTTTGTGATGTCTCATTTATGTATGTCCATATTGTCCATGCTAAGCGTGAAAAAGCGAGAGAGTCAATATGTAAACGTTCATTGAAAAATCTTTTTAAATATAGAACCGTAACGTATATGTAAGACATTCAAAACAAAACTCATTGGAAAACTAAGTAACCAAAACACTACATCCAAATCACTTAGTTATATTCTTACGTATCATTAAGAAACGGTTAATACATATATATGTTTTTAATATTAAATATATGATTTATTATATTATATGTGATAAATTCTAGGTCTAACCAACCATGAAGAGAAACTTGCACAGTGTTGTGCAAATTGCTCAAATCCTAAGGTGCAGCAATTAAACTCGTTAATTGCACCAGATGTTAAGTAGCCCGCTCGTTACACAAACATGACGGGTGAGAACACAAGTTGTACTCAACGTCACGATGTCAGTACTCGAGCCTCGGCTAGTACTAGCGAACACTAAACGCCCCGTTGTGTGGAACGGACAAAGGACAATATCCTCACTCCTGGCTGACACACTCGCAGTTCAAAGCGTCGCCGGAGGCCAAGTGTGTTACACAGACAACACCGCTGATTACGCGCTATTGTGTTGACTCTACCTACCCCGTACTGTGTACATATGGACCTACGCGGGATTCATAAGCCTGCCTACGACATAACGTTCATGAACTTTCAATTAGGACAAACCCACACGCCAAAAATCTGTGATTACACTATCAGAGAGAATTGAGCAAAAATATTAATCTCGGCTGACTGTATACCTGTGCCTAC
>DWPT01001173.1:0-19607 GCA_018251895.1 Agathymus mariae mariae
GCTCGTTTTGCACTACCCAGGGGACACGTGTAGGGAATTTAGTGATCAAGTAACCTCCTACGGACGCGAGCAGCCCAACCCCTGAACGTTATTTATGTGTGAAACTATTAATATTTTTGTAATTTTTATAATAGTGACATATCTTTGTTATTTTGTTGGTGATTCAAATAAGAGTTGTTTTCTTGAGAATTGACAAATGTGGAAGTAAAAAAAAAATATTGTAAAGTTTCCAATGATACGAATACATATGACCGACAATAATTATCGTATTGTATATTATTCCAGACTTTAATATTAATAGTAATACTTTAATATTGTTAAACTAAAAAAGTGTGTGTAGTAGGTAGTCTTATTGAAAAGATTTTTCGTGGATCAAATTTTATAAAGATTTATGATGAAAAGGGGAATATGGATAATTTTAATTTGGGAAATACAAATGATAGTAATAAATTTAATACCAATGCCACGGTTAGAAGTGAGAGTTAATACGGAAGCAGAACTTTGGATATAGACAAAGATAGCTGTAATTAGGGTTGTTATGAATATGGAGTTTCGGATCTGTATATGGATACGGATATATGAATAATATTATGCCGGTTTTGGTTACGGTTACAGATATCAAATTATTACGGATTGTCCGATTGTTTGGGGAATTTCGTTAGATATTAGATGATTTATTTTGTAAAAATATATAATGTATTTACGAGGTAACAGTTTGACCTTCTTTCTAGGTATTATTTGGTATTACCGTCATCGATTAAAAACCTTAAAAATAAAAATAAAAATGAAACGTGTAATGATGAAAGCCACGCGGTAAGTGTTACGGGTCAGATAGCAAAATAAGTTGTAACGTGTTTACGGAGTTCCGTAACATCTCTGGTTGTAATGTATATGGAAGAATGACGTAAGAGTATTTTGATATCGATTAAAATATGTACTAATTTAAAAGACAACTTTCTACAGATGAATGTCTTTTATCATGAGTTATTTCTTGTCTCCCGACGACTGAAAGTATACGTAGCCGCGCTCTGGAAAGTTACCTGATCATAATGGGATTTTCTGAAGGTTTTCATAACTTACAATATAATAAGATCCTTACCTTATTCCTACATAATGAAACATCAAGCCATAAGCCGTTACTGCGGTTCAACAGTACGTTAAACGAGGTTTAAGCAAACATTTAAAATTAAATGTTTATGGCAGCTATCTAAGTTACATGCCTGAAATTGTTTCTACGAGAAAATTAACTGCGATATTACACAACGTACAAGTGAAGGTAACTCATGTTAAGCTTATATGTTTTGTCTGTAGATGAATAAGCGTTATGGATGGCGATCATTTTCAAAGAATTAACTTATTATGGCTATATTATATTTTACAAATAACAAAACTAAAAATGAATGTTGCCATACCAAAAAAAAAAATATATTTTTTTTTCAAATAGTCGTTCAACAAATTTCAATTTTAAAAGTTCTTTGATATTTGTCAATTGTCAAAATTACAAAACACGACAATTTCGGTGTTATTATTAGATGACTTTATTGAAAGACAGTAAATTATTAAAGCCGGGTAACTCTCGAGTTGAATAAGGATTTCAAAGCTAATGAAAAATTCAATAAAAGTTTCTAAGTAATGAAAATAGATGGCGCTGTTGTAATATATTTATACTTGTTTGGGGTTTCTTGCGAATAAATACAATGCGTATATAATAAAACTTTACTTAATTATGGCGTACAAGATAACAATGAAATTTGTATAAATTGCGTATAACAAATTTATGAGGTTT
Source organism: Agathymus mariae mariae (assembly GCA_018251895.1). Lineage (NCBI taxonomy): Eukaryota > Metazoa > Arthropoda > Insecta > Lepidoptera > Hesperiidae > Agathymus > Agathymus mariae. The sequence continues at coordinate 1,787 of DWPT01001173.1, forward strand.
CTCAGATTGGCTGGTCCGGTATCGTCGCGTCATCACTGACCAATAATATCCATATACGTTGTGATACTACGTCAGACCAGTCTGGTGAAGGAGGTGGCAATGGCACGCGCTTATGGCGACGATACTGTTAAGGCGACGCGTGGTGAACATGCCCCGACCTTGGAGCTACTAGCATCCAATATTTTCTTCGCCATGGTCTTGTGGCAGCGGACAAATTCGTGGGAATGCGCGTCTGATTACTCCGGCACTAACTTGACTTGCATCTATCGAGGTATAAATCTGTTATGTATCGGCAGCCAACCCTTTTGTCTGCAGTCAACTGCAAGTAATGGACATCTGTTATAGAAGACTAAGGAGGAACGTCTGACTGGATGATGGAAATTACTTTCCGTTGCACTGAAAAAAGGTTGAAACAACTCCGTCTCATCATGGATGATGGTTAATTTGTTACCAAATGTGCGTTTTTTACTCATAGTATATAAAATTCAATCTGTTAATGATTAATATAAAAATAGATTGCAAGTATGATGTATAAAATAGAAAACGTTTCCAGGAATTAATTTTTGTATATTTTTTGCGAGTCTTTAAGTAGTACCTAATTTCTTCATTAAAAAGTATGTGCTACATTTCTTCTGATTACGTTATAGGGATTCAAAATTAATTTTTTTTTTACATACTAAGTATTAAAAAGTTGTTTGTTTACTTCTGTGATGATGAGATCGCTTCTATGGATTGAGGTTCAGCATCAGCATCGGAGAGTCAGTTGTACAGCAGGTCCTCGCTTCCTTGTTGACTGGCAAAGCGTTGTCAATGACTTCCGTGTTAGGAACGTTTATAGGCAGAAATGTCCATGTTGCCATCTGTTAATAATTACTTGTCAACTATTGAGTTAATAAGGCACTTAATTACAAGGAGGTGTTTAAATTATAAGCCTATAATACAACTCATGAAGCTATAGTACCCCAATATTGTGATTCCATATCATTATTGTCGGTAAATATACTTAGAAAATAATATGAACTTTAATCTTGAATGTTTACGCAACACGTGATATAAATCTTAAACGCATTAGGTTGAGAAAATTAACATTTTGTTTGAGAAAGTGTTGTGTACTCAATAAATTCAAGGTGAGCTAAGGAGTATTATACGTTTTTCATAGAAAAATAACATTGATATTTTATCATCGATGTTTGTTTTTAGTTCATTGACTTTAATTAATCAAGGTTGTTTTTTTGGTAAACAAATATCCAACGGGCAAATTATCAATTTTAAATTGGAAGCTTGGTAAACACAATTAGACACGTGACATTTTGGTTGTGGATTGTCATATGATATAACAGTCTTAGTCAAAACAAGAAAGCTTTTAATTGATGTCCAATGTATTTCAAAATCTTAGATGTAAGATATCTAAATAAGCTGCTCAAACTAGTGAGTGATCTGTGTGGTCAACGGTTAATGTGTGGTAGTTATTTTTATATTTTGATATTAAAATCTAATTGAACAATCAGACTTTTATTTGAAACATTAAATTTTTACTATTACTACTAACTAGTATTATACTATTGATTAGAATAAAATTATAATGATTACTAGTTTAATAGTAAGTACCTAACAAAAAAAATCTATTATTCAAATAAAAATGAATAATTATTATAAACATTTTTGTAATTAATCATTATTAATTGAGTACACTAGGGGAGACCTCTACCAGACCACTCACCCAACAGCAAGTTATAAATAAGGTAAGACCACAGCACAGCATAGTAATTCTGTGAACTCATAGATAAAACTAAGGGCTAATTTTGCGGTGAGATTATTGTTATTTTCATTACTATGATTAATTCGCTTACAATCGTGGCGCCCAGGGGATTATCTTTATTGTAGGTATAAGATGAAATCTTATTATAACATTCCGATGGATTCTACATGGAGGAAATTGAAAACGTTTTAATCTTATCTACTAAACACCCTTGGCACTCAGATAGGGAGAGTCTTCAGTAAGGCTTGTCTAAGGGGACTTTGTTAAACCCTATATTTACCCGTTGAACTTGTACTCGCGTTAATAAGGCTGCTTGATCTCACCTCAATCTATTCTCGGGACTACAAAGGTAAACTTAGATATGCGTACGACATTGTATGACATTACTTGAATCAGGAATTACACCTAACTCGAGAAGACGCGGTATGCCATTTATTTTTATTCTACGAATACTATGTTGTTGAGTTATAACGGAACATACGCAAAAATCTCAATAGATTTGTATAGTAGTATACATAGATTTAGATATAACGGGACACACAGACGGAGAAAAATTTTCAAAATTATCAAATTGATGTTACAAAACGAATATTTATCATGAATATGGACAAAAAAATGGAATGTACAGACAGATACACTATAGATTTATATAGATAGATAGATTTTGTATAGCCTATCATCTGCACAATCACATGTATTCGCTACATACCAATTTCCATTACGATCGGTCAAGGCTTTTTTGAGTTATCTCGAGACACACGAAAATCTAAACAGATTTATAGGTATAATAGTAGTATAGATTAAGAAAAACAATCAACATTGAAACTTAAACATCACCGAGTGGTCTTGTACTTAGGTTGGTACCGGACAGGATCTGTCAGGCGAGGAGGCCCAGGTTCGATTCCCGGACAGGGCAGACAAGCGACAGTTAATAGTTATTCTCGGGTTGTGGGTGATGTCTAGCCGTGTGAGTCCATGCCAACCACCGCACACGGAACCCTAGTGCGGGGCTGTGAGTTTATGAGCGATTTTTTTTTCTAATAAATTATTCCTCTTTGAATATGGTCATAATTTTAAATAATCTCGCATTAACATTTGCGTGTTGCACTTCCTCGGTATTGAATGTACCAGCTACAAGTCGCATTTGGAGTTCGACAGTTGTGCATTGCTCCAAACTTAGCAACTGTACGCAGCTGGAGTGCTCTTCAGGAACTATGTATTTGCTAACTTGTATATATTATCTTTGTGTTGGTTAGTATCGCTGTTACGAAACCACGACATCGAGGCCGTACAATAATCTCCGTTATAATAATATTAATGAATCTATCTGCCGAGCCAGTAGTCGCGGTTTCGATTCCCGGTCGGGCAGACATTGATGTGGTAGATTCACGTCGCCTGCAACACAGGGAATGAAACATTGCGTAATGAATTATTTAGCACATAACTTATTATATATTGTTAATAAAACGTAATTAAAATGTACAAATAGTTTAGAAAATCAAAAGAAGCGTTGAAAATATGTTTAAGCCGTTCTTTAAGGCTCCATTCATTTTTAAGCCTCAATATAATTGCTATAAAGCAGAAAACCGTATATCGAGGGTCTCCTCATAATTAAGGAGATATAGAATATACATTCATATCGAACGAGACGAAATTGATTATTTAATCTGCCATAAGAAGCGCTCAAAAAATGGAGGAACTTAAACTCGCATACTTGCGCGTATACAATTGACGGACGGATGAGACGAGGTAATGGCCTCAGTTTCATTTTAAAGGTCCCTAAACTACCTACCGCTTAGTTTAGTCCCGAACGAGATCGTGCAAGGAGAACTTGTAGTGGTTGTCTTTATTTAAAGCCAACTGTGAAATGTTTTGACCTATTTGGAGAGTCAGATAGCGAACGCCTTTCACGGTCGGTAATTACTACACTCGGCGGTGACCATGTTGTATCAGATGCTTTGACATTGAACTGCCCTTGTATCGCTCCAGAAAAACTACGCAATACGCTTAGAAATACGTGCATTGTTTTGAATTTTAAGTTTTTTTTATTAAATATTAAGTGACGCTTACTGCATTGCAGTTGCAGTTATGCAATACATTAGGGAATGCCGCAAAGAATGTGATTAAGTCGTTTTTGAGGTTAGCGCGAAGAAACGTACAGACAAATAGACAACCTAAAAACTACCTATTGTTTTGGATTCTATTGTGTTAATAAAGGCCCCTTATAATATTATTTCACATATATCACACACACAGAAAGCGATCAGCTAGAATTTAATTACATGTAAAGATTAAAATCCATATGGTTTTAAATTTGTTATCAAATTCTATAATTTATATCTGCTGTTTTAAAAGGTATAATACATATTAATTATAAGGCTTGAATTCTGCCTAGTGTGATAAAAGCGCGAACGTGATAATTGAAGTCCTTAACAAGGTCTATTGTAAAGTCAACATTTGTTTAAGACTACAAGTCGGTGTTGTATGTTGTAGTTGAGTTGGACAGTTCGCGATTGTTCTGCAGTTGTGAAGTAGAGAGCACAAGTCAAGTGTTTGCTAGTTTGCGCAATCTTTGAGTTGGTACATGTTTTAGCAAAGTTACATCTTATTGGATACGGCCACCACTGTTAAAGTAATTTGGAATTGTTCATTCAGTTTAAGTTTATATTGTACCAGTATACATACATACATACTTATATATAAATAGTTATAGTTATAGTCAAGAACATCTACTTTTAATTACCTTTAACATTTACTTATCACAAATTATATCCATCCAATCTTGAAACAAAGAAAATAATTCGATCTTCTTTCTTATAACATAGTAGATTGAGGCACCGTCCTTTCTTAGTTGTCAGAGGTTGTGTCAAAGAAAATACGATGATCGTACAATAATAACCGTTTTAAATTACGGTTAGTGACTAATAATCAAATTTATATTCTTTTAGTGAAAATACATTAAATTTCTTCGATAGAAGAGATAAGAGTCAGTGTCAGTAAAACTAAATCTTGCATTTGAATTTTAAGCCTAATGGCTTTACATGGCTTTTCAATTTGGAACTTTAGCGACTGCAAAATGACAGGTGGCGTTCGGATCGTATGGTACCCACTTGGTACGGTATTGAATCGTCTCGTCTTGAATCGAACCGCATCGCATCACATCCCATCAAATCCGGTCGAAGCTTATATATATATATATATAATAAGGAATGTTTCTAATATATACCACCCGCTAGATACGGAAACATGTTTGTGAACGTATGAGCATTTGTTTTGCACATTCAAACAGTGCTACCTATTATTAATTATCTCTTTCTTTTTATTTCGTTGCTCGTTGAACACTAGATGTCCCAAAAGACTTGATTACGGCTTTCGGTTCACATCTCAGCAAGTAATTTATTAAACTTTTTTGTATACCGAAATATATTATACTGGCTCCTATATTTTTCAGCTTTTCAATATCACCAATTACATTTAGAAATATGAAGTATATGTCTGTTACTATATGTCTATAACTCGAGGGATTTAGTCTATACCATATCCCGTGTGCGGCTAGTAGTTGAGTGATCGTGAAATTTTTTTGAGGTTCAGTGGTTGGGAAATAAAGTCAACCTGAGCCGTTAAGCCTTCCGCACTGTGCTTTAGATATCCGCTATTACTAAAGCCAATCCATGTCCTATAGTGGATGGTTAATGGCTTAAACAATTAAACCAAAAACTCATTAAGAACTTTAAATTGTTTACGGGTTAATATTTACATGCATTTAAAAGTAAAAAAAAAAAACATCATACTGCCGATGTTACTGCATATCTGCAACACTGATCTCACCGATATATAGACGCATCTCATATTTGACTTGACCTGTAATCGATAGGAGGTAATTAGTAATTAGCAGGTAGACGACAGGATCCAAGTGGGATTAATTTTAATGGTACAGGCCCTAGGTTTTGCATGAATGTGGGGTCTAATTAACACTTCAGTGACATTGATAATTCCACGATACGTATCGTAAAAATGTGGCCAATATCGCGCAAAACATGTTTGGTACATTCTGTAGATTTATCCATATTTATGTCGAGGTGAGAGACATTTGTTATGAGATATCACTGAGAAATCTTGTTTTTTGTTTCGTATATTTTGTGTACATGTAAATAAATAACTTATGATTCGATAACGAGTTTATATTCGTCAAATATCTAGAGTTAACACTCAAAAATTCAAATAAAACTTTGGATTGTATCGGTGTCGTTTATCACATTTTTAGGCAAATGCAGTAAGATCACATTGCAACTCATGACTAATACAGTGGACTCAAAATAATGTATGTAGACATATAGTAGGTACTAATATCGGCCAGGTAAGAAACAAAGTGAACCTTCTTGTATGACCCTTTTACATAATTGTTGAAATCCAAGGAAGTATGTTCCAGAGTTCAAATATTTATTTCCATTGTTTTAAAACCAAATATAAATCATTGCTATTCTAGAAAATTTATCTAGATTCGTATTTAAACACGCTATCAGACAAAAGAAAACAAACCTGTGAACACACAATCAACAAAAACATGAGAATAGCATTCTTGAACTTGACAAATTCAGGTCTTTACCCAGAACATTGAAGTTTTTGTTCAAAGTTAATCCAAACACGAATCCTAAACACACATGGATTAGTTTACAAACGTTTATTCTTGTCATAAGTCCAGGGTCAGGGAAAATATCGTCCTTACATAAAGGAGCAAGTGTATAACGTTAAGTAGGTAGCTACAATATGTATACCTAAGCAGCAGGGGTGAAATAATGCATTGTTCGTCAACTATCGCACGTAAAGATTTAATCACTAAGTGATAGGCTGCTGGTAATTATGTTAGTTTATTTGTAAAAAATATTAAGTAAAAAATAAATATCCTTTATTTCTCACCAGAAATAAGTGAAATATTACAATAGATTTTTAACAAAACGTTCATTAAATTACAGTTTCAAGTGAAAGCTGGTCCCAATATTTAGGCTGGAAACCGATGCCATAGGAAACCAAGTGCGCCGCTATGATAGTTTAATTAAATATTACCATATGGTAAACTTACATTGAAGGAATTTAGTATGAGAGTAGGGTATTAACTTAGGAAAATTTAAAAACAATTATATCTTATATTTAAAGTAAATGTGTGTATGTGCGTGTTTAATTTAATAGAACAGTCATAGTAACAACTTTGTATAAGGGCATTTTTTTTTATACGAATTTATTATGAATTCCTAGTATTGCACTCCAGCGGTCTTACGTAAGACGAATCCATTTCATTTAGCAAACTTAGTATATTGATTCATAATAGCAAAAACAGAATAAATAAATAAAGTACAAACAAAGTAAAGCAGTAGTTTTACATATTTTAATATACAATATCAAAAATATGAAAAAAATGAACACTATTCAAATTAAATATTAAATATTGTTAATATTAAATTATAGCCGTAACGGCAGATTATCGGACGACTTAAGAATAGGGGGCAAGGCTACGCTCCGCGGACATGGGTAAGAAAACTTATATTGGCTTGAGAGAAGGCTCTGCGTAAAACCTTATCGCGACCAAACAACCAGCTTACAACTTTCCTCCTTATCTTTTATCTAAACAGCGACATTCATGTTTATTTATAGTTTCGAGCTCGGAGACAGAGTGCGCTGACATTTATACACAGCCCAGAGGGCGGCTACTGCGGTTTCTATTCTATCAGACTCAGCACAGCCATACTCGGAGGCCACAGTATAAAAACTTAATGGTTAATCGCTTATTTTATTTATTGCATTTTATTGTACGACATTAATATTGGACACTAAAAATGCCGCAATATATGCGTGGTGTGCACTAAAGGTGGTCTTATCTTAAAATAACGGTATTTTATATAGATAAGCTTTGGGAAGATAACAAAGGAAAAATTAGAACTTGTTGGTAGAGTGAACAGTGCAGTACATTTTAAGGAAACTACATTGCGCAAAGTATGTAATATATTATACAATGTAAACATAATACAAAATATATAGCTATACATTTATCTGAATATGATTTGATAAATACAATACATATAGGTACATAAAACTTCTGTGAATGGCTGAAAAATGCACAAACTGGCTACTTGGTGAGTGGTCACCGGCGCTCATATAAGTTTATAAGACCAGAAGCATTACAGACGCTGCTTAAGGTGGAAACGACGATCGAAACGCGTCATGGTTGATTCTAAAAGTGGGATAACGGGTAGGTGGGTAGGTAGAAATCCCTACAAACAGGGATGTGTATTGTCGGTATTAGAGGTACCACATGCCACGAGCTGATCCCGTCGCGGTGGGTTTCGACTTAAGAATGGGTGGAGCCCCTTCCACTCCCTTTAACACGAAATTTTATAACAGAACTAATAATAATCTATGTACATCTATACTATGAGTAAAACTGTACATCGAATATATTTTACAAATTTTAATATATTTTTTTATCGATATAAAGATCCAAACATACTTATTTGGATTTCTTGTCTATCCGACTACGTATCACACTATATCCAAAGATTTGGAATATTTGACATTTTAGTAGTCCATTTAAGTATACTTATTATTCAGGGATATGAGTTTGTTGATGGATATCCTATTGAGAGGGTATTAAATCATATTTAAACTGTCTAGTTGCAGATATTATACTAAATTAACTCGTTTCGAGTTCATGAAACTAAAGGACCCACCTTTTAAAAAAGCAGGCGAGCAATCTGTTTTTAATATAATCTTACACTGGACGCTTTTTCCTGTACGCTGTTTGAGAACAGAGAATAGGTTTTACTCCGCATTCTTCGCACCACTGACCCGTCTAGACGTCTCCATCGGCCGACTGTATGTAAATGAGACTGTGGTGCGTTCTACATTTCCAAGCTCATAATTATGGCGGATTATACAATTACGTCAGAGACAAGATGCGGCAAGGGATTAGCGTCGTTTGTTGTATACCTATTTTTCTTAATTGTCCGTTGAGTTGGGAAGTACTGCCCGCCCTTATGGTTACGATTTGAACGAATCCTTGATTTCACCTTTTTTGGAGGCCAATGCAACTCTAGGACTTTAGTCCGGATTGAGTTACTGGGCAATCTCATTGTCGGAAGTTCCTACATATATAATTCTGAATGAGTCTGATCGCTAAGTTATATAATAGCATTATTTTAATATTAATGCACTAGGTTTATGAAACTCTTTTGGAATGCAAAATAAAAATGCTTAATTAACATGAAATCAACAACAATTATATAGTTAGTTACATTCAAAATGTATTTTCATGTTGGTTTCTTTTACAGGACTCTCTGTGGTACGGAAACTCTGATGAAATTTATCACAAGCAGTCACTCATTGAATTCCTGATCATTCTTGCTTTGTATAGCTACAAATTCTATGGGATTATAAACTCTTTGTGTGCCACAAAGTACAAGTACTTATTGGGACGAATAACCCTTGGTAAGGCTGTATCAATAGACCTTTGAATTTGCGAATACCATAAAGAGATAGATCCAATGGGCTGAAAATTTGAAAGAGGTAACCTCGGTGAACCTATATCAATCAAATCATAGACTTTATGTAAAGATCAGGTGGAGTCGATCTACTAACATGAATAAAAGAGAAGTGGCCAAAATTTATTATAACAATCATTTTAAGGAAACCCTCTGTACTATTAGAAGTATAAAATAAAAACTTTTTTGCATGTGTCAAGCTGGTCTAAAATGAAAGAAATATGCTAAAATTGACTAAGATTAGATATATTGTATTATATTAATGAATATACTAATGTTTCCGTGTTTAATGAGGTACGTTAAAGCATTAGTTGCGACTGATATTGCTAGGAAATTAATAATTAATATAATATAATAAAATTTGTATACAAACACCTAAAATTATGTTACAAAATTATCCGCACACTTTAAATTATTACATCGTTTCACTAATGTACTCAGGATGTCAAAATGGCGTAATGTAAACACGACGAGACAGCGGTTTTGAATTAAGAAAATTTACATAATTCAAGCAGCGTGCCGCAGGTGTGGCGCCGGTGCTCTGAAAGGGTAAAAAAACCATCCGCTTCATCGCCCCGTCGATTTTAATTCAAATATTTCCTGCCTAACCTAAACTAAAGTGCTTTGTGCGCTTCGAAGCTTTTTGCAAGCGTTATATACAATTAAGCTTACGTGTGTTTAATACTATTTGTTGTGGACGCGTTTTTATTGTAACAGGTAATTTTTTGCACATTTTGAAAACTACATATTATGGAGTCAAAATTATATTATTATTATATATATAGTAAAAGTATTATATCTACTGTCAGGTTTGCAAGTCTCCTCACGATGTTTTTTTTTATCGAAAGAAGTATTAGTTAATTTTTGATACGCACACAATTTGAAAATCAGGGGTTCGTGAAGATTCGAACTTACCCATCCTGTGCGGGAGACCATAATCGCTGCCAAGGTGTGCATCGTCTACGATTGGGTTGTGAAAATGTTATTTTAATGTTATCATGTGTTTAGTTTGAAAAGGGCTCTCCGTTTAACTTTGAGTCCAACACAACCTTTCCTATTCTTGGTGAACTTGCCGAAGAAAAGTGGTGAAGTCTAAAATTATTAATTTGACTACAAAAATAATTTAAATTCAATCATATGGTCAATCTTCATTACCTTCTAATCATTCCCTGGCCGAGAACGCATTAGTGATGTTTTTGGGTTTGCTGATGTCCATCAGCGACGGTGAGCACTTATCATCAGATGGCTCGTCTGCTCTGCTGAAATTTACAATCAAGTGCGCCCAAACTTTTGCACGTTTACAAAATGTCACGCATCACACACTCCATTCATTTTAGTTAGTCAAAACTAACCGAAGGCCCAAAAAACGGGACGGTTTATTTCAAGCGTGAAATCGGAACCTAACAAACATGCTAAAAGGGTTGTCAGGGGTATAAATAATAATATCCAGAGCAAATATTCCACCCGGATGAGTGGGTAGACGTTCACTTCTGACCGGATAAGCCTGGCTTGATGTTTAGACCGGTTTTCACACAGTATCACGAATATTGCATTATATGTAGCTCCGGGATATTTTATCGTTCGCTTTGTAGAATGTATTGTACAATGAACAGAATGGAATATAGATACAAGTAGGTGAAGTGTTTCAAACGACATTTTTTATTATTTATAAACAAAATTAAACTGACTATAGAAAAAGGAAGACAAAAAATTTATAAAGATGAAAGTAAAAAAACAATATACTAAATATGTTTTATTTCTTTCATTGATCAACGCGGAAGATTATTATTAAGGAATATTAAGTAAACTAATTTACCCCAACATTATTCATTATTATTAGTATTTCATACTAACGACCCGCCACGACTCATTTGGGATAAACAAATTAATACATATTCATAGTCCATGGTGTATATATGGCATATATGTATATATATATAGTAAAAAAAAAAAAATAAGTGTCGGGGTTTTGGAAATTACTCTCCACATGTACACAAATTCACGACAATCTCTCTTTATAATATTGGTATAGATATTAATTTTTACTATCTACAGATTTTTATTGTCTCTACTGCATAAGTGTGCTGCCCATGCGAGAATAATCACCCCAGGCTCGAAAATGTGGCTGTAGATGGACTGCCGCATATTTGATATATCCTCAGTGCCTGTTATAAGAATTGCATGTTTGCGACCCATTTTCGGCACCCACAAAATATTAGGTGCATAATAAATCACCCCAAACGTATTGCATGTCAAATATATGCATTGAAACGGTACTGCCGATGTGTCCGTGCGGTCAATATCAACACGCACACATTCTGGCAGGAGGCATACTAACAAACCCTACACACACTATATTTCCGTCGATCGCATTCCATTCCGAGCCCATCGAAACGTCAAACTATTGAAATTGTTTGTCGCAGCTTCAGTTGCCAGTTTATTTCTCTCTAAAATTTTACATTTTGCCAAACTCCGAGAACAGCGTGTATTTTGGAGTAAACAAACTGCACAGACATGAAATACTAAGGCATTAATAGCAAATCCTAAATTCTTGCTAGAAAACGACGTGCTTTTTGCACTATGTAGTATTAATAGTATTTGGATACTTTGTATCTTTTATAATACTGCTTTTATAATTTCCTGTATCTTTTATCCATTTATTCTGTAATTTCTTTAATTATTTTATTATGTTTAATGTTTTGTTATTGTTGTCAAACATTTGGCAATATTTTCCGCTATTTTATAATAAAATTTATAAGGCCGACAAGAAATATTAAATTCGCGAAGAAGGAACATAGAAACAGACATTCCAGAAAATTCGTCACATAAAAGGAGCTGTGACGAGACTGACAGTCTAGCACGTAGAGTCGGAATACTTCTATCACGAGCCGGAACAGTTTTGCACGCATAGCCGGTACGCTCCCGTTACCCTCGACTCCGGGGTCTATATGTCTCGTGCGCCCTAACGCACGCTTTCTTCAAGGAGATCTTCGTGTGTTGAACACCAGAGACTCCGATCGTCGCGTGCTCCGTAACGCACGCTCCAGTCGCCGAGGTGTCCGTGCTGTGAACATCGGAGACTTATCGTTTCGTGCGCTGTAACGCACGCTTCTGTCTGCAAAGTCTCCGGAAAAGCTACGCGCACAACGGTCATTGCCAAGGCCCAGTTACAAGTGACTTTTACTTTCTAAAGCTATTTATGTCCTGTAGCACATGTATTGTAACCGCCAGAAATAATTTAATATATTCTATCTTCCTTTTTTTTCTAACACACTTATAGATCACATTTTTATATGTACTGTTTTATATATGTACATATTATATTTATGACAACCTATATAGATATATATGTATAAATATACTTTGTTTTCGTAACGTATTATTTTCCTCTGTTTTGTTTTGCACCGTACACACTACCAACATTTTAGTTTTTTTCTATGTAATTTTCCCAAGGGTTATCTGGAAGAAATCGCTGTTTAGCTATAATATCGCCTTTTGTGCACAATACGTATTTAATTGTAACATATTTTTCTTGTCCATAAGTTATGGTGTAGAATAAAATGTAATAAATAATAAATAAACCATGACACTAAATTTGTTAGAAACAGCTACCACTAACGCTAAAGAGCTTTAAATTTTTAGTGTACCCGTAATGATAGGGTTTACATCATGTGCAAATATGCAGCTAGACAAATAGTTAAATTAGGTCTTACCTATATCTGAAGTAAGTCAATGTGAAGTTAATGCGTTCAACATCTTAGACTTCATCACCACTTACCATCAGATGGAATTGTTTATTATTCTTATTAACTTGCTTTATGTAAAAATTAGATACTAATATAATTAGTTTCTCAATAAACTAATCAATTATTCTTATTACTTAAACGTTTACAAGAAGGTTATTCAAACAGATTCCACATGAATTTCCTGCTTTAAGAATAATTCCAAACAAAATATGTAGCAGTCTCTTACAGGGAGGCATTAAGTAAGCACAGTAGAACCACTACTGCGGTCTGCCATAATGTCTGTCCTTTACCTAGACTCTGTTGTAAAACGAGGTGCCGAGTGCTGCCATCACGGGTCACGTGCCGCGTTTCATGTAGAAACGATGTTTATAAATGTCTAAGACTGATGACTTAGTGTTTTTAAAATAGTTTGGAATGTCGTTACTAAAACCTTAAAATGAATTGAGCCCAAATATGAAACTTGAGGAACACCAGAGCTGCCTATAAAGGGACGAGAAAGATGACCACTAACTGACACTCTTGAGATGCGATTGTTAAGGTATGGTGAAAACCGTTTTTGCGAGTCTCCTGAAATACCTTAATATAAGAGTTTTTGCGTAAGTATGGAATGAACGACTCTGTCGAACGCTTTATAAAAATCTGTGTATAAGTGTGCATTTGCAATGTGTAAAAATATTTCACAGTTGATTTTGAAAAGAGAGTTATGCCACTACTTCTACTGCAACTACTAGTAGGTATAGGTAATTCTAAACAGGTAAATAATCTTATTATTGGTTAACAGTACTGTTAGTACTGAATTATACAAATAATAAAATAAAGCGACAGGCTGATTGCTTGGATGTTGGTCTTCCTTACAAATTTTAAATTATATTAATTTAATTAGCACTTCGATGAAGGAAAACTTATTGTATACTCAAGAGTTGTCTATGATGTTCTGAAAAAAGTGTGTGATTTCTACCAAATCATACTTGGCCAGTGTAGTGGACTATGGCTTTTATTACTCAAATTGAAAGAGGACACACTATGGAACAATTGTGGGCAGTGATATATATAAAAACGTTTATATACTTTTGTTGGCATTATTTTACATACTTAAATATAATAAAGTTAACCTGAATTTTTTCCTTCAGAGCAACCTACACCGGGCCCTACGCTGCTTATGTAAATGTTCATAATTCAAAGCCGATGTCTTTTCGCGTTCACGTTACGCCAGTTTGGCGTTGAAAGTGGATAGGTTATGTGATATATGAATACGCAAAGGCAATTTTGTGATTTTTGTCAAAAAATTGAAATTTACCTTTTGTTGCTGAGATATTTTTAGAATTCCGTATAATCGACGCAAAATTTTAACATTTAAAGGATCATCAGTGGATCGGTCTGTCTATCATACTTTGTTTTCTTGGAATGTATTGTACGGAAGAATTAGATAGGTTGAATTAAGTCACTGAATAATTTTGATTTTAATTATTAAGTTTAGAGGGGAGGGGGAAGACAAATAAGGAAGTAAAAAAAAAACTTTTGTTACTTGCAACTTTTGGAATATTTTAAAAAGAGTAGTTTAAAATGTATGAGAAATTTCACCTTATACTAATACTAAGCTTACATATATACTATACATTCAAAATTTAACTGTTAACTTTATATACATAAAGGATATCGAGATAGGATAGGAAAGGACCCAAAAGAATAGTTGTTAGAATTTTTGTCTATTTGACTGTGCGTTTGTGTGCGCTAATATCAGAAACCGCTTAATAGATTTCGTTATGGTTTTCACTAATGTATTGCAGTAAGCATCACTTAACAGTTAAAGTTCGTTACATTTCAATCCGTCCGTAAATAAAACGTTATAAGTAATATATGTATTTCTAATTTATAGAACGGGACAAACCCAGTCCTATGCGAATGCTATTTTAAATCATAAGTTGTTTTTCTGAACTAACAGTGCCTAGTATTGTATATAAATATTGCTCATTTATTTTGTGCACAGTATTTTTTTCAGACAAACATAAACACTTGTCGAATGTAATGATCCTAAAATCTTTAGTAAGTAGCTAAAAAGCTCATTTTATACTAACAACGATACTTTAAGAATAATTTATATTGTCTATAATTGGTTATTACTAATATTAGTTTTACGTAAGGGACTATTTTTTTCATTCTAAGAATAATCTCTCTAATATATTTGACATTATAATTTTACGTCTGTAATCAGTTATTTGCCAATAGTTAGTTTGTAAACCTCAGTGTAATTTTAGAATGTGTATCAATATAAGGACAAAATACTCATGTTGATTTTAATTGTTACGTACTAAATTTTAATTAAAAGTAGGTATAGCGTAGTGGTTTAAACGTCGGACTCTCGTTCAGAAGACCTAACTTCGAATTCTGGATGGAACTCTAGTGTTTCACTTCGATGAAAAATATTGTGAGGAAACCTGCACACTTGAGGTTTTTCTATAACGTTTTCAAAGGTCTGTCAAATCAGCTAACCCGCACTTGGTCAAAGTGGCGGATTATGGTGATCTCTGACTCTAATCGTGAAAGCCGAGCCAACCAGTGGGACGATTATGGGTTGTAACTTCATAGCTAATATAATTTTATTTTATTTAAGTAAACAAAAAAACAACATATTTTCAACTTCATGCATGTTCGCGACTGTACGAGACCCACTCGAGACTGTGACCACACTCTAAAGCGACACTTTTATTCATTTTAATGAATTATGGCGCACACATGGCGTTGATAGTTCACTTAAAACTTGGTCGAGTTTGTGTAAACTTTCCCTGTTTTGTGGCGCTTCCCCTAACATCATTAATCAATTCGTTGTTGGAATATGACAATATGAATTTGGCAACAAATTCAAGTTGTTTGGAAAACAAATGAATATGATAGTATTGAATTTAATTAAGGAAACTTAGTAATTAAACCTTAAATTATCGGAATTACAAATAACTGTGTATAATATTGGAAAATTATAATGAATTTTTAAAGATATGTCGATATATAAATAAATATCTATATAAATATCTAATTTATTAACTACAGCGCCATCAAATCATATATTAGCTGTACACCAACGTCGTGATAAAACATACATAACGACTATTCATCGTTCACAAATAATTTCGATTGGTCAAATCGATCGGAACAACGACTATTGTAATTAAATAGATTTAAGCATAACGGTAACGTAATTGTTAGTGCTAGTCACGTAGATGTCGCTAGCGGCACATCACCTGCTCGCCTCGGGCGGCACCTGCTACAGCCGGTTCCATTCCGCTCATGAATATTGCATACATTCACAAACCGCAACGAATGGAGCATCAATATGTTCGAAATTTGAATATCGGTGGTTTGAGGGATGTTTTATGATGTGAGTTCATGTTTGCGTGTCTATAGATGTCACTGTTCAGTAAATCGGAATCGCAAATGTGATTTTTGCAAAATGAGTTAATGAGTTGTGATATATTATATTTGATATGATATTTGAGTATGAATTAAGACTACTTCGTCACAAGCTGTGCTGTGATCGGTGTGAATTCAAGTGTCCGGTGAAAATAATACATTTCCTCGGACATATAGTAGTACGTAAATATCTTTGCAACAGCATGCTTTGCGTTTATTTGTCATAGCACGGTTTGTCACGCTGCACAGATTGGCGTAGCAGTAAACTTCGCTTGTTGCGTACTATCGCTACTAACGCAAGTAGTTGAACCAGTGAGATGGAGAAAAGAAACATTGTCTGTCGTTTATTGATTTCGTTTCAAATTTGTATATTGTGTTTAATTTAATTTAATTTTAATTAATCGACTATGACCAACAAATGTATCACTTTAATATACAAGAACGTTCAATACACATTCATGATTTTACATATATACAGTAAAAATGGTGAAGCTCGCGCGGGACGGACGCGGTGAATGAGGTACAACGTGCTGACTCGGAGTGTGAGGTGCGGTGTGGGAGTTACGGGCGGCAGGATGCGGAGACGGTAATATTAACATTCATGAAATAAATCCGCCCGTCAGATACCAACTCAATTTGTTGTTCAATATTCCCGTAGTGCCTACATTTTTTTTGTAAATACCACCAAATATATAAATTCCCAGGATGAAAGCTTGGTGAGTTCGAGTTTAATTTATAGATGTGTATACTTATGTTTACTGCACCTGCTTTTTATTAATGTATCTGGTAATATTCGTATTTTCTTATACGCCATAAGCCAAAACAAGTAAAACACGAAGATAATCGAATATAGTCGTGCAGTACCAAGCAGCAGATAATACCAAAGATAGTTTATAAGGTGCAAATACGAAATGTAACGATACTTCCAAAATTATCGATGAAAGAATAATCGATAGGGCAAAGAAATGAACATTTTTTAAATTTGTATTTGAAGTACCATTTCTAAGTGTCAAAGTTGTTTACAAATTCCTTTGCCTTTTTAATTTAGCTATTTAAATTCCCCGAGGAGAAGTGTGTAGTTCACACGGTTGTATAGTAGGTATTATTCTAAATAAAGTCTTTGTGTTGTCAACACCTGTTATTCTCAATAGCGAACCTGCATTTATCGTAGGAATAGGTACAAGAGTTTTATAGAAATTGTTGACAATATAAAGCTTTGGTGCTTTCACTACCGAAAGTAGCGAAAGAGAAAATATTATGTTTTAAAATTTTTAACCTTTCCCAGTTAATCTTTTTTTTTTAATGATAATAGCCGACAAACGAGCAGACGAGCTACCTGATGGTAAGTGGTCATCGTCGCCCATGGACATCAGCAAGAC
>DWPT01001174.1:0-19602 GCA_018251895.1 Agathymus mariae mariae
ATGCGGATGCGGATGTCTAAATTGATGCAGAAGTTCCGCAATTACGGATGCGGATGCGAATATTCGCAACATCCCTAGTACATACATTAGACAGTAATCCTATTGTTATTCTAAAATCACTTAGTTTCTAGAAATGAATGTACTTTACACAGAGCCTGTGTAACAAATTTTCTTATTGGAGAATTGATGCTATTTTTCCAAGGGCATATAATTATATCAGTGTTACTTGGCGTCTCCGTCCAACGCCTGAATCACACAAGTGGAACAAAGTAAGCCGCCGAGCAAAACCATTATTTATTATTCCAATACTCCGCAGAATTAATTATCAGCCGGTGACGGATGTCTTTTGTTGTCCTTCAGAGTGTAAATGATGGCATTTCCATAATTCAAAGCAGGTTTCAAGCTATGATTACGTGATGTCTATAACGACACCAAGATCATTATGTAACGTACTTATTGATGCATATAAACTAATGTTATATCTATATACACATGTATGTAAAGTTTAATTTAGTTACAATCTTATTTTGATCTTCCTTTTATTATTTTATTATTATTATTTTTATTCGATGATGAGTCAATAGTGGAACAGTATACCTACAACACAAGTAAATATTTAAACAAAAAAGTGACTTCAATTTGAAGAAGGCAAATTTATTGATTTCATCTACTGTTATTCACCCTTAAGTTAACCGTTTTTCACTCTTCTTCATCAAATTGAAGTGGGACCAATCGGAAAGCATACCCTCTCAAACAAAGAGGAATTTACCATATCGATTAAAAGTAATGATGGCGTGTAAATAAATAATGATAAACCATGTAACTGGAATTAGTAAAAACAAACAATATTTACTAACAAATATCAGTTTCATAATACTATAGAGTTGATTTTGCAAACTTGGTAGTAAAATTGTCAACAATCTTTTCTTTCCTAAATATTAGCAGTAGAAGCGTTCGTCTTTTCAGTAACTGATGTCGGATTCCTCGCACTCCAAAGCTTACATCACACGTAATGATAGCTTAGTTCCCACAGGCTTAATGACTATATCCTTGTAATTGTCAACTGACCATTGGAACGATTTGTCAAGCCTTTTAAACTCTGCCGTTCCGTTTTAGGTCAGAGGTCTGCTATGCACTTATTGTCTTCCGTGTAATTAAATTCGATTCGACAATTGCTTTAAGGTTGTATTTGATTATACAGATGGCAATTTCGGAAATGTCTTCGGTGATGAGCGATTTATTTTAGTTTTCGTCATCGTTAAGAAGCACGGTACAATCTATTAGCGTCCCACTAAAATGCATGGGTCTCAATAACAGCGAATGGTACGTTTCTCCTCGATGACAATCACTTTTTAAAAATGATACCAGAAGCAAAAATTTACTTTCTAATGTTATAATTTAGTGCCTACTTTATTGTAGCTTTTGTTTTTTTTTTTTTTTCTGGCGTCTTAGAATTTACTTTGTAATTCGTCTACATGTGGATAGGTGAAGAGATAAATATCTCTTTATCTCTTCACCTATCCACGTTATTAGACGGCGTAAATGATTACCAACAAGCGTAAGCGCCCATAAAATTATGCCCTAAAGGTCACTCAAACAACAACATCCTACCGCCCCCAACTTTAAAATTGTCAAGGTTACGTTGAATTCACAATCGACTTCCTAAAAGTTAACATTATGTTTTGTAGATGTGCTAAATTATAGTTTTCAGGAAATGCATTGCGTTATACGTCCTTGGCTGAGTCACCTAACCTGCTCTGACCAAGCCTGACCAGAATTCAGTCCCGAATAACAAGCGTGAAACCCATCAACGCGTAACCGCCCACACAATAGTGTCGCATTCCCGCGTTCCCATGCCGATGGTGTCGGGTTCGCCAAAATTGAAAGGGCCTTAGTAGCTGCATGTGATGAAAGCCGGGACCACGGCTTCAACGGGTCCAACGACATATTATTTATGTTTTATCGAGGGAATAGACGCTACGAACTTAATTGTTGGTTGTTTTAAACATAATGCTTACAACTTGGTACGTTTATTTACTTTTATCGTGCGTATCGTGCACGTGACTAGAGTCCAAGATATCTCATATATAACATTAGTGCGTACACAAAAATATTTTAGATATATCTCATTCCCTTTTTATTCACTGAGAGCTATTGAGCGGACACAAATGCATCGTAACGAAAACATTAAATTAAAGAATTTTATTTCTCAATTCCTGCTGTTTTTCGCCTGCGATTACAAGTACAATTTAAAAACCTTCTTACCTCTTTTGCCTTTACTTCAGCACATTGAAACGTTTATACCTCGACACTAAGTGTCAATCATAAGCAATCGACCTGGTTACACAACGCGGGGACGAGAGTCGCACGGGTCGCATGCAGAGTTCACTAAATTCTTCTTGACAATTAAAACACTAAATTCTCCTTGATGATTAAAACATATAACTAATTTTAATAAGCTCAGAGTAAAATTTGGTAACAGATCAAACTAGCACCACTCTAGATGAATTATAAACCACCACGCTATCACTACTCACTAGGATTTCTCCTCGTATACTTATGCTGTTCTTACGATTCTCCGTAAAGCCCACCTGAGCACAATTTGTATATCAATCGAGCCGGGCATGTAAATACGAGACGTTAAGATGCATCGCGCGTCGAGAACGATGCACTCGCGATTAGAGCTGAGCGCAGCCCGCACGCACGTACGCACGCATTTTTCCTTCTTTGATGGTAAGCTACATTCCGGCGTTCCTCCCTCTTCTCTTCGCAATTCTTTACTCTTTGTATGCGTATTGTAATGTACTGAATCATAATCATTTAATTAAATTTAGATGTCCATAGTAATAATGCCCTAGAGACTCAAATAAAAATTATAGACGTCAAAGGAAACACCGAAGTATTGCCGGCCAAAAGAGAAGCGTAAATTTTTAATTTACTGAATTAAATAATTAATCTATGTATAGGTTTTGGTTTACTCTGAATTGATGAGAATATACAAATTATTCTACTGTGATATCAAGTTGAATAAACACTAAATAAACTGCATTTCGCAGCCATGTAGGTACTGCATTACTGTTTTATCCTATAAAACTATCTTCTATCCTATAAAGTAGGGAGGTTTTCAGTTCGTTTGTATTTTTATGTATGTTATTTCAGAACTCCGTCTTTTATTAACCGATTTGGAAAATTTCTTCTTTGCTTCAGAGGATTTACTTCCGTTTGGTCCCACGTAAATTTGATGAAAAAATGTCACTTCAAAGCTTGAAAGTAGGAGATGAAATCAAGAAATTCACCGTCTTTAAATTAAAAAAGTTTTTTGTTGTTCAAATATTTGTTACTTGAATATTTGTGCCTATGAATATCTCTCACCTAACAATTGAGACGTGGAACATATTCCACGACCCTGCCTTAGCACCCCAGTGTTCTCCGTTCAGATTCAAATGATTGAAGCAACCAAAACAAATAATACTTAATCATCATTTTAATGACTTAAAAAAGGGTCGACCTAACTACCCATTGCGGGTTTTACAAAATAACACTAGTTTCCTAACCTTTGCTTTTTAGAGGTCTGCAGCTAAATGACAAAAACGGACCTCTTATAATTTCGTAGTCTGTCGTGTTTGTCTCGGCTTTAATTGGAGACTTGTAATAAGACAAGAGCAAATGAAATTTGGAAAATATTCTATGGACCACTACTCAAACACGTAGTAGATTTACAAATAAGAAAATATTAGATATGGCATGTACTTACCTACTACATTCGTATTCAAAAAATAGTTTTTCCTTCGTTACTTTCTTAACTATGCGGATAAAAAATCTAAAGACAATTAAATTTATAGATCTTACAAAATACAATTGAGATACAGTCATAGCGACATCGGAACCCTTCTTGTTTTTTTTCTTGAAGCTTGAAACGTCAAACCATCTAGTATTAGAGCCAGACCAATCTAAAACAGGACGAGAATTATACTTCAAACCCGAGCTGATCTAATCATACACTTGAGTAATAATTGCAAGAGATTGACGAATGATCGACGTACAGAGTACCTGTTGTCAAGATAAGGTAATTACAGTACACGACTCACCCTACAAACTGAGTGGGCGCGCGGTCGTTCAGCGTGCGCACACCGCGCTGCCAGTGGCGTGTGCGCGTGCTGTTCAGCCGCGGATCCGCCGCCACCGCGCACAGCAGCAGCGCCAGGGTTAGCAGCCGCAGCATCGCGCCACCATCACCCTACCGGAGAAACTATGTTAGTATCAACTGTGAAGACTTCGTATATACGAGTAGACAACTTGGCGTGTAGAATAAAAAGTTCCATATAAAAATTATCACAGTATGTATATCTCAACTTCAAATTTTATAATGGAATTCCAAAGAATCTTCCTTATTCTTTATATGTCTCCTTATTCACGATCAAAATGAATAATCTGTTTAAAATTTCAAATTACATCCGAAGTCACCGCTGCCCATGGACGATTGTAACATCAATGGGATATCAGCCATGCGTCAATGTTCAAGTGGAAATGCAACTACCCCATCTGTCAATGATATGGCCGGCCCAGCACATTTAAGTCTTCAGCAAAACGTTGCTTAAGTTCCACATACCTAAACGTAGTGTGATACCGCGAACCGTACAATAAGAGTACCAACCTTAAATAATTGCAGTAGCTGTACATATATAAATATCCATCATCTTTTACAGTTGCTTCCTGATGGACAAATAAATAAACAACTGAAGACGTCAGTTACTATTCCCAACGTGACCATCTTGAGGATTAAGACCAATCCATCACCGCTACTCATTACATGCTACCTACTACGAGATATTTGGCCGAATAAACATAACGTTAGAACAATCTTTTCGTAATCCTATCCAAATACATAGCGTATTTGAACGTGATTGTATAGGAGACAACAACAACTGAACAGGAATCATCAGAATGCAGTAAGACTACTGTTTATCGTTTTCTATTGTCACGTTTTTGTTTTTTTATTAACTTGTTTACTAAATATAGTGAGTGATAGTACGCCGCGGAGCAGCCAGCGCTGGCGGGTCGTCGGCCGGCGTTATCATTTCGGCACAGATTGCTTGAACCCTCGCCTCGCCTCGCTCCAGCTTACAATAGCTTCGCCGTATTGATTTCTATCCTTTTTATTATTAATTGGGATGCTGTTCACCGGCGAGTGACGTCATACGTCAAAAAGCTCACCGTAGAAGGAAATGTTTATCCGATTCCTATTCAAAGTTTGCTCTAATCATTAATTCTTGTAATTTCAATTTTCCGATAAAAAAAATTAAGTATCGATTATTACCTGAAAACATTATTAAAAAGTGATTAATTTAAATTCCTTAGCGAATAACATTATGTTTAATACATAGATTGTATACCAATTTCATGCATGCACTATGTATGTACGAGCACTGCCGGGACATGATTAAACTGTTAGTTTTTCTTTATTGAAACACACACACATATAAAGCAATCATTGTTAACGTACTCACATAACTTTATCCAAACAACAATTTAAGCTACTATCATAAATTCGATTACGCAACATTTTTATTTTCCATAACTATAGGCACTTAAATAAGGGCTTATTAATAACCAGACCTCTGACGCCGAAACGTATATGACATAGTACTATTGGATTATTTTACGTATAGATGTTATAAATATGTCTGTATATGGAACAGTAGATACCGGTGTGATCAGCGACGTGAGTCACGCCGCCCACCGTCCTTCCTAGCGACACCGACTAACCGATCGCAGTAACTAGCTGCATTACGTTATCAAACGGTTACCGGGGTCCTAGATAAACACTGGCTCCGACCATTAGCAGCCCACTGCAGGGCACGACGCTCTCATCTTAACTGAAGAATCCTACAGTATGCTTTGGCAGGCTAAATGCCGTGCATTATCGACGAAGTCAGCGAAGACTAAAACAGAAGACAAAGTCTCAATGCCACCTGAACGCCCACATCGCTTCCAATAAGTCATTAACGATTCGTTTCTAACTATAATAACTGGAGCCATCGGGTCAATGTGCCCTAGGAAGCACAGAAACGCTAAATTTTTTTTTTACTAGAATCTCAGACTTACTACTACTATACTATACTACATAAGAGATCGGCAAGTTGAACGTGTGATTAGGTGTTGGATAGTTTACTCTATTTAAAAGTGGGACTGTACCAGCTCCGTAGTTTGGTGTGTACTAAATGAGAAGCAGTCGTTCTTCTAACTATATGATAACGTCAAAAAGCAAAATGATACAGAGTCATGTATGGCATCATGTGTTCTTCAGTTGAGTTTTAAGGCGTTGATGCTGGTGTATTCACATTCTTTGCATTCCCCATTCACGAAGATATGATTGGACTGTATATCCGTATCTAAAAATGAATCCAGTAATCCGATATATAAATAGGACTGGCTAACCTTAACACACGCATGAGTCACAAGGATGCGACGCGTAAACCTAGCCGAAAGTCTAATCGATGCAAGGTGTGTAATCACTGGCAGCAATATATAAAATTAATCAAAAAGTAATTGATACAATACTGTTAACCTATTTTTCTTCTCTCTGGTAAATATGATGATCCTTAGAGTCAGAAATAGTAAATATGATCGAAACAATTTCAAGTCATTTTTAACACGCTTTTATTTAACTTGACCTGTATGTATGTATGTAACGGAATGTTCCAACGTTACTTTCACTAATTTCCAGTCGTCTGATCAGCTTGAAAATTTGCACAGAAGTGAAGAGCCGATGACAATACAATAATTTCATAGTTCGGATGCGCTGACTAAGATCAACAGGATAAAAAGAAAATATCTTGATTAGTTCGCAGGTCAAGTGTTTACCATCCACCGAACGATGGTAAATGTCATTGTTAATTATCAATATAATTAAAAAAAGCTTTTGATTATAATTACTTTTGATATCGTTTTGAGACTAAAAAATAAATAATATAGTTAAAAAAAACTAAAAATAAACACGCTTTAATCGCAAACCGAACTGAAAAATAGAAAATATTTTTCAAGGATAAAGTGTTTGTATTACAGCAATAGAAAGTCCAATAATCAATTATGGCTAATTATTGTGAAAAAAAATTAAAATAAAAATTAAGTTATCAACAAAATATATCAATTATAGTAAAAAAGCGTGGAATGCTTGATATTACGTTACAATTATTTTATTGGTAGCCATTTACAAAATTACAGTTATCATGAAAATATAGTAAATAGATCATATCTGGCATACGAGTGTTAGTAAATTATATTATGGATTGTAGTCTAGGATACTTTTGACTATTAGAATCCCCAAACGATTAGATACTAGTATAATCTCGAGCGTAGCTAGAGATTATAATGTAGAATCCCGAGCGCAATGAGGTGTTCAAGCTTAAAACAGTTTAACTGCCGAGGTGGACACTCTATTTTTTATCAGTCGCTACGACAAAATAAGTAAGTGCAACTTATGAATAAGAATATTACATTCATTTATATACATGAAACAAAAATTAGACATAACCAAGAAATAATTAGGGGCTAATGTTAATATTCGAACAATTATGAAAATGCATAGTAACAATTTCCTTGTTGTCATCTTTTACAGTGGTAGTAGATTTATTAACAATTTGAGAATTAGAAGTCTCACGTGTAATTTATGAGCAATTTGATTATTTGCCTCCATGGGTGATGTTTCTCGACGTTGTTTAGACGTAGAGGGGCGTAAAGACGGCTCTTTTAAATTGATATTTTCGACAATTCGGTGGCAAATTTTTGCTGTGTTTCCAATAGAGTCTTGTATATATCCTTCAGCTACCGTTGATGATTTCCATCATCCATATCTCTTTAATACAGACATGTCCACTATCAGCTGCTACCTGCTTAATACTAAAATGTTACGCAAGTTAATACTTACTTCTGTCAGCAGATAGATTTCATCGGGAGGGTCATTTAAAAAGATTCAACAGTTTGGCAAGAACACACCTTGGATTTCTTCGATTTATGTCCTTCGCGGCCCGTCGTTCAGATACGATAATAATTTTGGGTACGTTTCGATTTTAATGTTGATATTTGTACAAACGTAACGTAACCTGATTTTAGCGTAGGATATATACTCCAAAGAGGTGTAGGTTGTTTAGATTTGACTTAATCTTGACAATAGAATAAAAACACATTTTCCAAAAAATATTTGGTTTTCCTTGTATTTTTCCAACAAATGATATTATCATTATGCTATCATATATTTTTCACGGGATTTTTTAAGTAAAAGACTTTGTATCACATTTTATCATCCGATACAATGTTCTTTGGCGTTAATATTATACTTTCATCCTCACTACTTGACACACTTATTATTTATAAAACGAAGTTAAATTCGAATTACAGACAATATAGTCAGGTAAACAATTACTGACGAAGGCAAAATGCATTTCGCGAGCTTTTTACTTTTTCACATTTTTTTTATTGTTTTACTATATCATTGAGCCTGTGACTTGTTCTTACAATGTGATTGACCTTTTTGGTGATTGAAACTTTTTCTAACAATATCCACGTTCAAAATTCAATTCGTTTTTCCTTCCTAGGGATCAAAGAGTTATTTCGCTCCCAGCTTACGATGAATAATAAGAACCGAAGAAAAAAGCTAGGTCTTTTCGAAAAGCTGTGATAAAAATAACATTTTGACTACTTGGCTACAATAATAAATAGCTATAGTAATAAAGTAACATATTTCTAATTTATGGAATTCGAGACCCATTCTAAAAACAATGCGGGTACTTTTTTCTGAAGCAGAGCGATGGCGGTTTATTACTTATAAAATATTTTTATGACTTTGACATCAAATTATTCAATAGAAATATGTTTTTACGGCCGCGTCCTAAGCAAATAAACAAGGATTCGGAGATATTGAATTGAGTATGTAATAATGGCTCTTAACGAACTTTCCCCCCTAACGAACCACTCTACGAAAACGACGAGCACGTCAAGGGTCTCGTCACACTCCGACCATTAGATAAACGACCAATGGTCACGCCACATAACGACCGATCGACGACGATGATCATGTAGCTGTGCCTGTCAACCGAAGATCCACAAGTTTAAACCTGGTTCGGGCATAAATGCCCTTGTTCTCGCGGGGCTTGGATGTTTGTGACGACTAAAATATATACGGGTGAACGTGTTTTCCTTTTTTTATTGTATATCTTGATACTGATCTCTCTTTCTTCGACTGCTCTAGACTCTAGAATTCCAAAAGTCTATATTACCTAAACATGATGAGAATATACATAATAACATAAATAGCCGTAATAAATATTCATGTGTCTATATAAATAGGTTTGCCTGAACAGGTCATCAAACCTTGCAATTATCCGATAACAAAACTTGACTGACCTAATGCATTTTTGATGTCCTTGTTTTTAAGTTGACATGTACCTCAAAAGTTTAATAAAAAATATAACGATCTCATCAGTCTGGTTACACTTAAAAGAAATAATGAAGTATCACACTAATTTAAGTAAATAATCTTAATGTACGTATTGCATTTATATCTAATATTAATCATACTATACAAAAATATTATCAAAAACTAAAGCAATAATTCAAACTACTTGACCGTCGCGGCATCGAGTCGACCGTGTGCGATAATTCATTTATCTGTCCCGCCACATGTGGTCCTACCCCAATACAAGACCACGCACCCACTGTAAAAACAAATCTTACATTGTAAATGATCTGTCCGTGCGCCGAACACGAGTTAGAAAATGTTGTCGGAATCTATGGTTATTTTTTGTTCATATCAAAGTATCAAACCGTCGTACAGTTAAAATACATAGATTCCCAGTGACCACTTCGGCGCACAGTTTCTATGTACAATTAATTTATGTCCTGAATGCGGGACTCAGAACTCAACTCACAACGATAGGGATTAAGCTTAAGTATTGGGCAAGGGCTGATTTGCGGACCTAACACGTGATAATAAATTTTTAATACGCAGGATATGAGTGTTTCGAACTCAAATGGGCTCATGACGGAAATCAGCGTACATACTACTAGACTAATCAACCATAACGTAACCAGCTCACATCCCAAACGTGAAGGAACAAGGAACAAAGGTCAAAGAATACAGGTAATAATGATCTTATACTACAAGAATACTTTTGTCATAAATTCCTTCTCCTTTATTTTTAATGGAAGTTGCAATATATACTCTGTTATACCTCAAACAGTGGTTCGTATACTTTCTTTTAGGTTTGTAACCGATAAGAACAATCCTCTATAAATAAATGTTTAGGTTGCAACGATCGCTCAACATCGCATGGCTTAAAGCTAATACGTATAAAGCTTTCTATCCCCATATCGACTAAAAATGTCGTGGTTCATTCATAATCATAGCATAAATAAAGAAATTAAAAATGTTCTCGTAATCTCCAAATAGATGGCCTACATCGCGGGGTCAGGGAAGGCACATTCGGTAGGCGTCGTATGGCTGCGTAAATCTTATCAGAACCAACAGCTGCGAGTACGTTCAATGTATCGCGTCGGTATTTTTGGTTATCATCTCTTGTATTGAACGAGCTGAAAGTTTTTTGAATTGTATATAGCATAAAAGTTAAAAATACTCGATCATGTGCCATGTACTTCTGTCAAAAGTGTATTCTTAGATGTTTATATAATTTAATTTATGACGTCAGTAAACCGTTACGTATTCAGTAATATATATTCAGTTACTTACGAACCACTGTTGAAATAACAGGCAGAAATTTGATATAATAAACTTAATTTAATTTATTGTTATGTGTTCACATTTGACACCTAATGTCATGAAGAACCTTATACTGGTATTTCAGAATATTATCAAAGATACTTTGATTAAAAAAATCCTCCATACCTCCTTACTGGATTCTGTTCAAAATGCTCCTTATTATGTCAATAAGCAGCACAAGCAAACGAGCGAATAGGACATGAGCATTACCAGATGGTAATCTTCATACTGCTACCAATAAATTTTCCTACCACTCTGGCTCTAGCCATTGCCGACGCATTGCGTTGTCAGCTTAGCTAGCTTAGCTAGAGGCAGTGAACCTGCTCATTAACTAGCTTTCCACCTCTACAATCTATTACACACATATTTTGAAAGAACCGAAACTGGCAGCTGGACGATTTTAATTAGCTTGTAACGTTCCCTAATTATCTTTGTTAATACTTATCAAATTATCTACGAAAAATATTAATATTGTTCAATATTACTTTATATTGTTTACCTTATAAATACCAAACTAAAAGACATACCTCTAAAACAGCAGATGGTGAACTGAATCGCCTGTAATAGTGGAATCATGATTAGCGGAAGGCCGCAATACATCACCGCCGGCCAATCTTGTTGACAGAAACTGTGTTTGACCGCCCGAATGCACTCGACCAGACTGCGTTTTATCCACTACAGTTATGAAATGTTTTAAGGCTGGCCCAAAGTACCGTTGTAATACTTATTTCCCTCTATCTACCTCAGTTGTGGCACCGATCGACTAGGATCAATCATACAAAACCATGTTTGAAAGGGTCGTGACCAACAAAGTTTAAGAGCTGCCGTTCTTTTAATACAAAAAGATTATTATATTGTTACCAATCCTCGTGTTTCTCTGGATTCTTCAAATTGTACGCATCGTCGTAACACACAAAAATGAAAAGGTTTAAAAAAATTATTAATTAAATAGGCGCACTATAAATACCTCTATAATACATATACATTTTGGTTCAATCTTTGTATTGCCACCAGCGACTAATGACCACCGCCAAATTATGAAAAATACGACGAAAAACTAACACCTCCAAGGGACATCGATAAAGTAGATGAACCTGGTGATATCGATGCATACAACGTTATTGAATTATGAATATAGTAATAATCAATGTATCCTGCACGGCTACCCCTACGAACATAACCTCAATGAATAATGCAATGACCCATAACCTACATACTTATGCAAGTAAAACAATTGAATAAAAAATAAACAAGGTAAAAGCTGTATTTGTGTCGGTTGCCGCCCGATACTGTGGAAGGATAATTACTCCAAGGCATTAACGTAAACGGATCGGTGGCAATTAATAAAATTAATAACACGATCTTTAATGAGAATCTTAATAATTCTCAAAGGATTCGATCCCGATACCGCGGAGACGCCGAGATTAGTGGATAGGGCACTATCCAAGACCGGTTTGTTCTGCGCACGACCGCGTTGTACCTCGCTCGATAGTCACCCTGCCTACAGAACGATGGGTCTCAGTTTTGATTCCTGACTTGGCTCAAACTTGAATTATGACGTCGCTTTTGTTTATAACCATGGGTTAAGGGGTGATTTGATTGTCGGGTTTGTAGGTTGTACGTCGATCTCTCGCATGGGGACTCCGGATGAAATGCTGCAAACTCTTATCTATACTAATATTATTAAAAAAAATAGTGCAAATTTTTGAGATTAAGTGTAACATTCTGAACCAAGGCATCTATTTGTAAATTCTTGTATCATTTGAGAGGTGCATTATTTCAGATGAACATATTATATATGTTATTTACTCCACCTGAATGATGTCAAGTTGGGTCGCTAACTTTATATAAATATAAGCCCCTAATTTTTAAAAGAAAGGTGTATATAAAATATTAATTATCACTTGCCTAATGTGATAGAAAATGTCATGAAAAAACCTATCATCTGACTTTCCGTATTCTCTTCACGGGTGTGTCACTGCTGACCCACATATGGGCCCTATGTAGTCTTCCTATTATAACAGGAAACCCCTGCGCACTAGTGGTAAAATAAAATGCTCTGATGTTGATTTACGTATGTTCATGGCTGCTACAACATGGAATTATAGTAACGAATCCTACAACGAGTGAGTGAAGGTTGGAATGTTTTTTATTACCCAATAACAATGTAATACAGCATGGATTTCTTCCCCCTACCACGTTCGAGCTCTCCGTGGACGTCTGAAGTTCTTTTTAAAGGTTTAAGATAGAGGTCGGTAGCCAAAGTCAATATCGGAAGTGGTTAATCCTCTGAAGTTCTCCAGCAAAACTGGTAACCAAGGATAACAACTAAAAACGATTGCCGATTGATCGATGTACGAGCTAAGAAATATGGAATATGTTGAGATATTCTTGTACAAGTCAGCTATACAATCAATCAATCTACGCGTCTAATTTTATCGATCGCATAGAACACTGAACTACGCAGTCGTCAATCAAAATATAATAAAAAAAAACATAAACAAAAGTTTGGGGAGTCAATGAACTTGTACATAAATGTAGACAGCTAGGCGCCGCCGCCGCCGCACGGGCGCGCGCGTCGCTCACGGTCGACATTTTGACATTGACATCGGTGATTGATGGATCGATAATCCCCTGATCGGTCGGAACCGGTCGCACGCACCGACCCATCGAGCCACAAACACCGATCTGCTACAACTGTATAGGTACCGACCGAGAAGAACGTCTGAGATTGGGTAATGCTGTCGTAACATATCTCCGGCTTAACAATTAGTGTTTGGAAAGAATTGTATAGGGCGTGCCACTTAGCGGTTATAACGACTTACCTTCTCTATACCCCATCGCTGGAATGGTAATTGAAGTTAAAAAGAAGAGCCAAGAGAGTCAATTATCGGTTGCAACGCTTAAGGTCAAAATCGTGTAAACACCTGAGAGTTCTCCATGATTTTTCCAAAAACTTGTGACATGTTTCCACTGCTGTATGATGTTTGTAAGAAAAATACACTATGACTATATCTCTCATTATACGAGAAGAACTGAGCAAAATAGTGCGTTGGTTAAATGTTGAGATGATGAGGTTTTATTCCAACAATACTTAGAAATCAATTTTACACAAACAAATTTCATTAAATTTTAATTCCATCTCTTAATCTAAACGCATCTAATATCATAGCAGAACCTTAAAACAAGTAATACAAATATCTTATAGTTACATGATTATGATAAAACTAAAATTACATCATTAAATTGCAAAACAAAAGTGAAAAAGTGTCGCGCAAGCATCAATCAACAAGATTGATAGCAGGTTTTGTCACACCCTGTATGTAAACAGGCAACTTCACTTGTACAATGACTATTTTAAACTATATCATGTCAGAGAATATTGCATTACGGTAGAAAATGAATAATATACTAATAGAAAAGTAAGGACAGTAAAAAAAGTTTTAATAGCACGCAATACTTTTATACGATTCCAACGTCACACCTCATAATTCTGTGACTGCCTCGACATCGAGAGTATTTTGTTGTTACTGAACAGTCATAGTCAGAAGTCGTTATGCTTCCGACAAGGTATAACGACTTCTGATTAATGATAACGACCGGGTCTGATGACTTCATTCGCCCTCTGAAACACGTTGACGCTTATGAAATAAACACGCAACCGTAACGGCGATGATTATATCACTCAATCGTTTCCAACTGACATACATATATTGTCATGCAAATAAAATACATGAATATTGAATAATGTTTAAATATTGACTCCAATCAGTTTAATGTTATGTAATTATGCAATTTTAGGGTTATCTCACGCAACCCGCTGCAGAATCAAGGATAGGTGTTGATCCAAATACGAGTGCTATCGTAACGTAATTGGTGTCTTATCGAGAAGCTCCAATTCACAGTGCATTAATTGTGTCACGGTTAATTATATTTTGATGAATATAATTTTCAAGAGATGAAATTTTTATGTTTAAACGAATACTCAAGTAACCTAATAATCTATAAATAAGTAATATTGAAAAACAAACATTACTATCAAAGTTGAATCTCCTATTTAGCGTACAATGTAGGTACGTACTCTACAAACGAATAAAACACGAAAGTAACAACTGTTGTATAGTATTTTTATACCAACAACCATCAAACGAACAGTCGAGCCGTCTGATGGTAAATGGTCACGACAACTCACAGACATCGGTAGCACTACAGCCATCAACTAAACATTGTCTTTCAAGATAGAAGCAGGTAAGCCGCTTACTGCTGACTCTTCACCTTACTATTCAGATTTAACTTAGTTATATCGAAATAACATGATCTCCGCTTCTCAAAGATCCGTATGACCTGATGGTCTGATGAAACTCGTTTACAACTTGCTTCACGACGAAGGTAGCCGATGTAGTGGTTATATCGTTCTGGACTACCTGGGCCAAGAATCTACCACGTATTAAGGTGACTGAAGTAAGACAACAATTTACAATGTTGTATAAAATATATTTCATTAGATCACTGCTTATCTCTTATAGCTCGTGTTTTAAGACGTCCCAATAAACTTCTTAGAAAACTAACTCGTGTACGTAATACAGCGGTACTTACAATACATTACATTATGTATCAAATGTTATTTTTATCCATATCAGTTGTAATTTACGACATACGTTACACAAGCGCTTCTAACGTATGTTAACTTATTTAGACATTCTCGTCAAACATTCATGAAACTTATCAAGAAAATTTAGCTAAAAACAAACCCACGTTACTTACTTTATACGAATAAACCATCCATTTTTCTATCCCCGATAATCCTTTAAGTCGCAGCACTACAGCACTGGTAATGTCATTTAAATATTTTTATTTATTTAAGCAACGCACATCGTAATATAACAGAAAAATCATACGGTGTATCAACCAAACTGAACGAAAGAAGCTTGGCAATTGTTAAAACTTCGTTATATTTAATCGAAGAACGTATAAATAAAATGGTTACAGTCACACGCGACACCGCAATTGGAATATCGGCAGTGAGTGTAACTTTAACGTTAATTTCGTTAGTACGGATTCAGGGCAGCCGGTAACGTTGTACGGAGGTCAATCCCGAGCCGATTGCCTCTAATACCCTCACCCTTAACCTCACCGCGACCCAGGATTCCGTACAAATAATGGTGCCCTGTTCGACGTAACTGATTCCGGTTGAAAGAATTAACAAAAAATACACAAATTATCATCGTAAGCATGACGCAGAATATATAAATCTCATCGATATTAATATCATATCGCTACGCTAGAGTGGCCTACTAGGCTATCACTACTGCAATATACTTATTTTCTGTTATTTATTAATTTATTTATTGACATAGGAATAGCGCCCATATCATACCGACAATCTGTCGACCTAGCATAATACTGGAGATGTCTTGTCATGGCAACATGCGAGGTGTGCTGGTGTTTACAAGAATCGATTAAAAACCAATACCACGTTTTTCGTCCAGATTATTGTGGATCGTAAAAGGATTAAACGTTGTTAAGTTTAATAATATTAGCAAAATAAAGTAACTGTACTTTACAGAAAGGTAGTTTTCGAACAGGTATCCTTTTGCTGCACACATGAAGGAACTAAGAATTATAATGGAGCAATATTGGTAGCGTATCGCATAACATAAGAGGCGCAGTGAGAGATGCCTCAACAGAGTGAGCTTTGTGAAACTAGGAAGCGTTCTGTCGGATCAAAGGGGTACTTAGTGGATGCAGCGCCGCGGCTGATAGACAGCACGCGATGCAATAGAAGTGTTCTGCAAGTTGTTATGAAAAATGACTCGATAAGCATAGATTGTTATTGTAATCGCCTCGCCTGCGTTTGATCATTATGAGTCTGTTTACAAAGAGCTCCCACTTTGATATTGTGTACAAGTAATACTCGTATTATATGTATTACAGATTCCATTTACAATACAATCCAGCTTTACAATCTTTGCATGTAACATGGATATTCTTTTTATTCTTACAATTAAATAAAATTTAATATTTAAACCGAAATTAAAATATTGTACATCAATTTCCAACAACATCCAGACAATGGAAATACTCGAAACATGCGTTTATTAATTTTACAAAACATTACTTGATGTCTATAAAAATAAAATGTATCAAGTATACAACACTTACATAAAACTCCATGAAATCCTACATTCTTTCACTACTGGCGTCATGAGAACATAAATTCGTGTAACAACGCTATTTGCAATTCAAACAGTGATAAGTGCCGCTATCACAGGCTTCATAAATACTTCTCTCACATGTAAAGAACATATAAAATCACGTGTCATCACTGATCTCTATGGTCTAGTAAACTGTTGTTAAGTATAATGGAGATTCGGTACATAATAAAATATATTTAGGATTACAATTTAGAGTATTCTTAAAAGAAGGTTTTAGGTACTCAATTTATAGAATATATCATATTGTTTCTGTGTAATTTAAATAAAATTCATATTCTATACCGCCATCGTTGTTTCTATTGAGAAGTACCTAACAAATAAATAAAAAGAGATAATGGTTTACTAAAGATTGAATTATTTTAATGTATCAATATATTGCCAACTGGACGACTTACAATAACAACAACTTATTTTATTCGAGCGTATCAAATTGCGTCAGTCCAATTAAGTTTTGATAATCAATTCCATAGATTATTTATATGCTATGTAGGTTCAGTTAATTTAATTAATTAAAAAAAATTGAGACTTATTTTTTTCCTAGGATAAGACAGTGCTACGTATTGTTGTCTAGATAGTGAACGTCACAATTGTCAGTACCTTGCAATTCTTAAAATTTATATTACGGTGGTAATACAGCAACTGACAATTTTAATGACAAGTTGTAATTCATAATGACAATAGTCAACTACGTACAACAGTAGGTCGTATCTAACAAGTCAATATCAAAACAAAATAAGCTTTCCTCCACCATATTATAAGCTTCAGATTTCCAACTTTACGGTTTCGCAAATAAGCCAAGTACGCTGACTGAGCTAATATAATTATGAATACAATGGCGAATTAGGTTGGTTCGAACGGTTTTAGAGTCAATGAGGACGTTCGCACTAAGCTAGGTTCAGGCATTGACACTAAACATTTTTTTATGCTGTTGGCTACAAATGAGCAACCAGCTACCTGATGGAAAGAGGTTGCTGCCGCCTGTGGACATCCTTAACACTACAGGCATCACCGACAAGTTGTCGGTCAAGATGGAAATAGAGGTACCGCCTATTATTGACCGAAATAATGCTTAAAAACCCTCCCACCATGTATGAGTACCAGCGGCATTACACTGGGTGGTACAGAGCGCAGCGACCATAATAGAAAGGGTTGACTCCCAATGGGGAAGTTGGCTTGGACTCAAGAAAATTAAAATATCGATATTATTATATAATTCATAAATACTATCACTCCACATATTTAAGGAACCTAGGCTTCATGTAAAATATAACATTTTATATTTATTGTTTGACTTATGAGTCACAACGATAAGTTACTCATGTGTTAACACGGGATGGACACTTTATTTAAAAAAATCAGTGCGGTCCGATAATGTTTCCGTTCGTGTGGAGACCTACAAGTAGATTAGTGGCAAAACCTATGTTTGATAAGTAATATTATTCACTAGAATTTCAATGTAATTTAATTAAATAATTAAAAGTATCGTTAAACCATGATGCCGAATGATTAAGAAACAGGTTGCAATCATATAAATATATTGCAGAACTTTATTTAGGCGCGAATGAATCCAATCTAGAAATACAAGAGTAGATCAATTGAGCAATATAATCAATATTTATCCAAATTTTTTCTCTAATAAGAGTTTTAGTTCTTAATGAGTTAAAGCTCCTTGTCTGGGGAGCGTGAAAGGGTCATTAATAAAATAACTACGATAGATTTGTTCTACATGCATTTGACGATGGATCATTAAAATCTCACGATTCGTTTAGCTCGGGTAACTTTATGGGCGCCATGATCAAAGCTATCGGCGGAAGAAGACATTCGAAGAGTAATCATTTTTAATGTGTTTGATAATTAAATAAGCAGATATCGCGGTTAGGATTTTATAAAACTTAGAGATGTTATAACGATAGCTTTTTTATGTACTCGAAACACGAACATACGAGCAACCTGATAGTAAGTTGTCACCGTCGCCCATGGAGTTGAATAACATCAAAGGCATAATTGAAGTGTTACCGACCGAGAAGAAAGCGGGGTCTCGCATTATTACTGGCTGTCCGACACTGTAACCGAAACGCGTATGGAACATTTCAAGGTTATTGTAAGACGGCGGGTGGCAACTAGCCCAACGCGCAAAATATCACCTAACAACCTTTTTACCGCCATACAAGTACCGTCGGGATTAAACTAGTGGTACAGAACCCGGCGACGTCCGACAGGATGGACCACGGGCCGAGCAGGATGGCTTGGCATCAAGCTTTATGCTTGACAATCACGTAAATATTTTTAAAATTAATTTACATAACTGATAGATTAGTGCCAACGCGGACAAAAATAGTTTTAACGATGTTATTTTAAATAGAAATAATTAATCCCTGATTACAATCTCATATGGTATCGACGAACGTAAATGGATTCGAATACCAGAAACTCATCATTAAAATATAGAATAGTAGTATAGTATATGAAGCGAATTTCTATAGTAATACAACACACATTTGCACCCCCGAACTAGGGTTCCCTGTACTGCTGGTGACATGAACGTACACAGATATGAACATCGGAACGACCCACTACCCGAGAACACACATGCATCTGACAAACACCCCATAT
>DWPT01001175.1:0-19600 GCA_018251895.1 Agathymus mariae mariae
TTTACTTTCTTCTCATTTCCTGGCCGACAACGCATCAGTAATACCTTTGGTCTTGCTGATGTCCATGGGCGACGATGGCCACTTACCATTAGGTGGCTCGGCTGCTCGTTTGTCGGCTATTACTAAAAAAGAACAAATTAATTCTTTACAGCGGTTGTTTGATGTCGGTTTTCCTAAAAATATATTTTACTATAATAATGTAGCTATAAGTTCAATATTTATAACGTCACTCATATATACATATATATATATATACATACGCGTCTGCCTATTTATCCAGCTGTGATGCGGAAATTTTCCGAATGTTCTGGCCGAAAATCTTAAAATTTGGCGCACGCAAAAACATATTGAGTTTTTATTTTTAATATTTTTACCTATGTAGAAATTTTTCTGTATAAAATTGTAAGTAAAAAATGCCTGGAGGTAGGATATTTCACTTGCCCGGTTAGTTATCACGCTTCTGGATAGAGCCACTAATAAACCGGTTCTGCCAATCGATGTTGTTGTGTGTGTGCTGTGTGCTGGTTGTGTGTTTGAAATCATAAAAAAAATATTTAGTAAACCGTTTGGTGGTGAAAGAGTAATTCTTCGTTTCTATTATGAGTTCAACGTGTTCGAACGATGGCAGAAGAAGATACATAAATTTCTGACAAAGATAAAAGTTGCTCCGCAAACTCTAGACTGTTTTTAAAAATTTGCATTTTTGTCGATTCATATTCCGGAAAAAGATCTATATTGTTTGTTGTAAGTATTTTTATGTAATGCTCTCGAGCTCAGCATAGTTATTGGTTGTAATGATGACAACAATGTCTTGATAATATTAAACTTATTATGAAACCAACTCATGGAAATTATAAAAAAACACCTCAGTCTTTCTGCACCCTAAGCAGCTAAATCTCGAAAAATGCAATATCCACTCCAATCTTCAAATCTTCAAAGTCAAAATGACAATAACGCGAAAGAAATTATCAGAATTGTTAGCTAAAAGTTTCGCGGACAAAAATGTCTGCCGCTTCGCTATTTTAGGCATTTTCAATTACGGTCGGGCGTTTTTTTTTCGTCTCGTCGGCAGAGGACAACTATGTGAGCGTTCAAAGTTTTTTACACGGGCTCGAGTTTTTAAACTTTTTGCCAAGTTTTGGTTCGAGCCGGCCAAGTCTCGTGGGAAGCCACATTTATAAACTTGGGACAAAATGAACTTTGGTTAAAACAAGCCAAGCGCGAGTGTGTAAGTAGGTTCATTTTTTATTTAAGTTATATTAAGGTACGTTGTATTGTTATTTAGTACTACTTCAAAAGTTTATTTTTCATGATAATAAATAACAGGGTGAAAGGGGCTTTGAACTTACAAGTTTGGACTGTCAGAGACTCCATCTACCGTAGAGTCTAAGCCAATAGTATCTGCCGAGATAAAATAAATATATTTTTGCCTAAATAACGAGGCAATGACTGGTATGAGAACGTAGAGGATCTAGTTTATCTAGAAATGACTCTTCAATTGAGTCATCAAGAAAATTATCATCATATTGTTTATACTAAAGATCAGCCATTAAGAAAACAGGTCAAGTGATAATGGTCACGGCTATTAATACATCTAAAAAACAAGAGATGTCAACATCATATTGTCACCCAAGAAGGAAGCATTGAATCCGCTGAATAAATTGCCCTCCAACATTTTGAACTCATGTAACATGTTAAAACAATTCACGGTTGATTTTTGATAGGATTTTAGGCTTTCCAGACTGTTGAAGAATCGTGCCATCATTTATAAGTACTGTTGCGCTCAATTCGGGTGATACCAGCAGCCTCCAAAATATGGCAGTATTATCTCGTCCATTACTTATAATGCACCATAAGTACAGGATTTATCTTCGATTCCAGATGTATGACGCTTCCTATACCTCCAAGAAAACTAAAGTCAATAAAAGCATAATTTCGGAACAAAATAATTACAATAGATGACTTTGTTAACACTAATTAAAACACAACTATCAATAGTGTATTATTCAAGTTCCCCTTCCCTTAAACTCGTGATTAATGATACGAACCTTATAATCGTTAGCTTTGAATAATCAATCAAGGAAAGTTTAATCTAAAGTCGATATTAATTATTTCGGGTAAACAAGAAGTAAGGCAAATATATTTTGAAATACTTTTGGGAACTAGGGCAAATAACTGTTTGATGAAAACAAAAACAGGGCGAGTAAAATTAAAAAGGTTCTTTATCTTCTTGGATAGCTACCATCATCTAAGCTCAGTACATTAAACCCTTCTCGATCAACGAAGCTTCGGTGATGTAACGATAGTAGATTTGTCTGATATCGTGACAATTTAGTACCATGTAGCTGTTTGTTCGTTTGACAGCGAAATGTCCAAAGAACAAACATAATATTCGACACTGAAGTTTGTCAACTGTCACGATGCTGTGAGTCATGTGAATCAAAACGAATGATCGCTTTAAGTAAAATCTGGTGTAATCGAGAGTTCAATGAGTGATCATCATCTTTACAACCCATATTATCTCACAGCTGGGCTCGATCAACTTCTGGCCAACTTCACTTTTGGCAGACTTCACACATACATTCACATACTTTTGAGAACATTACGGAGAACACTCAGTTATGCAAGTTTCCTCACGATGTTTTCCTTGTTTGTAGAAGATGCCTAGTGGTTTAAATTTAAAGGTGAAAGGTAAAAATTTAATAAAAAGCAATAATTCAGTTGAAGGAAAATCTCCTGAAAAAACGTTCAAAGAATGCTTTGTAAGGTTCTCGAAGATACGCAAACACTATCAATTTATATTTAGGCAGCCCAGTGATGTATGTATGCCCTTAAACCCTTTGAGAGGATTTCCCAGAAAAATTACAGTTATAGTTGTAGAAGAGATGTGTCTTGTTTTTGTTGGGCTTACTATATTCGCGAATAAAACAGTACTTTTTTCTTTCAAACGAAAATGAAGATTGAACGCCTCCTTGAATTTATATTCTGTGTCCATCAGATTTTTTATAAAACTAATGGGAAGTTCACATAAAGGGGGATAAATAGAAAACATTGACGCATTGTTACTTTTACAAAGAGATTTTAGATTATTATTATAAAAGACACTTTTTGTGGTCCATTTATTAAAATGTACATGTTAAGATTTTGTTTTGTTTTGTTACCGACCGATATTATCAGAATTATTTTTATTTGAAATATAACTCTGTTGTTTGAACATCGAGTTCTGTATTTGTAGCGAATTTAAAATTTTCCTTCGCGTATGATAAACCGACAGAAAAACAAGTTAAACAAACGTAATCACCGTTATCCATATATACGTACAACAGTAAAGAGATAACCGACCATTCCCGATCGAGGGTTTTAAAATTAATATACAGGGCAGACCAAAAAGAATATACGTATTTCAAACTGATATATTTAATAAACTATGAGACATACAACTATGGAACTTGGGACACATATTTATGGAACTCTCTAGTTTAGATTACAGGTGTTCAATACGAGTGTCCTCCATCAGCGACACGAACAATATCACACCGATACTCAAATTCCTGCCATACTCGACTAAGATTGTCCGGTGTCACAGATGTAATGGCAGTACGGATCCGGTTCTTCAACTCATCGAGGTTCTGTGGTAGTGGAGGAACATAGACGGTGTCTTTGATGAAACCCCACAGGGAAAAATCACACGGCGTCAAATCCGATGACCGTGGAGGCCAGCTGAAAAGTGCTAAATCGTCAGAATGAAGGAATATTTCACCATAGCTTTGTATGTTGTTCAGCAGGTTATTCCACGGATAGAACGGCTTGAACCAAATCCAGCAAACCCAGTTGAATGACGACTACGATTTGAACAATAATGTCTGGCAATCGTAAAGGGAAATTAATTCAGACGGGTAGATGAGTAGATTACATCGTAGTTGCCATTATAATGATCAAGTTTCAGAATCAGCTATGTATTTGATTTGCGAGAGAATATAATTACCGCGTTGAAGTGTACCCTCCAAATTTAGTTCCAGATCAGATTAGTGAGGTGTATTGGCCAATATAATGACCGCTGTGTACCCATCCGCGCCCGCAGTTAACTCTGCCTATCACGTACGATCAACACAAGTCATCGAGCTATCGACGGTTATGAATTCTTCACATGATCTTTCCCTGAATATTTTCCGGTTGCTACTGCAGTTAAGGAC
The DNA here is from genome assembly GCA_018251895.1 of Agathymus mariae mariae. Taxonomy (NCBI): domain Eukaryota; kingdom Metazoa; phylum Arthropoda; class Insecta; order Lepidoptera; family Hesperiidae; genus Agathymus; species Agathymus mariae. The sequence goes on from DWPT01001175.1 coordinate 4,194, forward strand.
AGTATTTTCATATTGTTTCCCCTGGAAATCGTCGGGGAGCATCTGATCTTCTTTACGACTGCGTAAAATTATTATTTGCATAAAGGAGCCTATCATTCAAATCGTACCCGCGGTATTTCTACATTGAATACTAATATAATCAATACGGATCGAGGGCAATAACTACTTTTTATATAACTCAAACGTATTTATAAAGAATAACGCATTCAGTAACACAAAATCGCGCGCGACATATAAACGATTTTCCCAGGCAAGATAAACCATGTAACGTCGCCTCAAAAATATTTTAAAGCAAAGCGTCAGAGTTTAAAATTATAAAGCCACCAATAACAAGTTCTAGCTAGTTTGAATTTTAATAATGTCGTTGGAAGTTCAGAGCCGTCGGATCGGAACTTGGCCGTTGCACTTTGCGCGGCTTTTTGTATTAAGTTACGCTGTACTGGCTACTGGAATATCGATGTACTTTCGTGATTTCATACTTGTACTGTATTCTCTAAAAATATTTTACTTTTAAGTCCTTATAAAGAAAACCAATTGGCTCGCTTTATAGTACCATATTTATTTTAAAGTCTACTGTAACGATATTGTAAGGTGTTTAGGATGCCTGCCCAACGGCGGGGTCCCCCCCTCCGCCGGAAGACACTTGTTCTCCCTAGTATCAGCCCGAGTAAAAAGGTTATCCTTGAGACCCAAAAATCCCAATGTACCCATCCCGCAAGCGAGAAGGCACGTCGGAAGACTGGTCGTGTCGTGTCGTGTAAGGTGTAATGTATATAAATGTAACAAATATACTTGATTTTTGTCGGAATAGAACATAGGATGGAATCGACTAAATAATTTTTTACGTTTACATTAAATTTTTAATCTGATCATGTTGATCTGATTGTACTTCAAATATTGTACTTTCCGCTTAGGATGGCTAATGATGAACTTATAACATTTGAAAGTATAATGGGATTGCACGCAGCTCCATTCTTCCTTAACTCCTAGCCAACCTACTTTGTTCATGGTATATCTAGTTGAGCAACGTTTACCATCAAAATAAGAAGCAATAGCGCCAAGTCTTTTATGTTGATAGTCGTTGGACTCAGTGTAACCGCCCTTAATCTCCCTTATATCAAAATCTCAAATATCAACCTTGAAATGTTTTAACAAGTTATGGTTGGATGTTCGAAAGCAGTCCTTGAAGAATCGCATCGGTAGTACCTTTGGTAACGTGCCTACGTAACGGTGCTCCATATCGCGTTTACATTTATCGAGTTAATTATTTTATTAATGAATAATAATTAATTGGTGATATATTAGATATCGCAACGTATTCGTCCTAGCGTGTACGTAAGTAGGTGCCACGCACCAACCTCTCGTGCTTTATTTCAGTTTATTTCCAACTGCATTAGTAGGAAACCGTAACATTAAAAATATAAAATATGTAATTATAAATCTTTCAAGAGTTCTATTTACGTTGTCCACATTAATAAGAGTGTCATCTTAGTTAGAAAAGAATCCACAAGACCGGATTTCGAAGTTTTCGTGTTATTTTATTGACAAACGGTATTTATCTTACTTCATGACTTTATTATAATAATAGAAATAAATTAGCGTTATTCATTGCAAAGCTCCTCCTCTATACCTAGATCAAACGTGGCCCTTACGTTTGCATTGAAACAATAATAAAAATAATAAATTCTTTTCAAATCCAACTACAGCTGAGAAACTATTGCTTCATAAAACTAGGGGAACCAAACAATAAAAAGTAGTTGAGACTTTTACTCGTATGTCCCACAGCTGATATTGCAAATTACGGTCAGACTCATAGTCTCAAAACGAGATGCTTTAATTCAGACTTTTTTTTTTTCACTTTACGTTACGAATATTAGTTCAATGAATTTACTGATAACTAACTGATGAGTTATGATCGTTCCTTTAGTGGGATTAGAGTTAACTTTTATGATAAAGTTTCAAAGTTGATACGTGAGTTACCCATCGGACCTTTAAGTGACATAGTTACAATTCATAGGTAAAGGATATTATAGTATAGATGAATATATTAATGACAAGAACACCTGTATATAATGATGCCGAAACCTGTTCCGCGTAGGTTTAAACTTACTTTGTTATTACCATGTGTTCTTTTAAAAGATATCCTAAGGAGTTTCTTTCTTCGTTTCTTCTCCTTAATATTAAAGCACCTTTTCGAAACGGTGGTACAAGCAAAAAATGACGTGCATACACATATGCACATATTTACAAAGTACCTACATGATTAAATGATTTAAATTTGAATTTAGCATACCTTCGGAGAATTTCATCTACGTGAAAAATTTAGAACAAATTTCTTGAACTCATAAGCAATTTTTTCCATTAAAAAAACACCATTTTACAGGTGCATATATAAAATATCATAAAGCAAAAAATTTGAATTTTTTTGATGCACTTATATCATAAGGCTTACTTACCATCATGTTTTTCAACTCTTTACTCTTCGACTACCTTTGGAACTGTCATATAACGAGCAGAAACATGATATTTTCTTTTTTAAAAGATCATATCATTTTACAGAATAAAAAAAATACGTCAATTGTTTAATAAATTTTGAATCAGATTGTTAAAAACCCGAACTCACAGACTGACATTGCTAATAAGAAAGTTAGTTATAGAGTTATTTAAATGCCATGTTTCGTCTTAGTGTCTAGAACTGGAGAAGTATCTATTTTTTATCATATTTTCATAAAGTGTTTAATCAATACTTAATTGCAAAGTGATCACAAAGTGTTCCTAACGGTTTCTCATTAAGAGTAAAAACACTTATGCCCGATTAGTCACAAATTTATTCTGATTTAATACGGAATATCCACACAACAACTAGTGTGGTGAGTCTTTTCGAACCCGTCGTCGCCTCGTGAAACAGAATTTTATTTTACACGCCAAAACGCAGAAAACCTTCGCAAGATGCGTATCGGAACGCTCGCTGACAGCTTTCCAATCGACTTGAGCTTTGAGCCTGTTTGTGATGGTTGGAAATAGCTTTTGTGTCTCAATTATTGGACGGCCAACACGAGTGTCGAGATCACAAAGTGTCATCTCGAACGACCAATATTTAAGTATTTTCTAATAATATTTATATTCCACCTTTACCGTTTTACCATTACTCTCAATTTATATGAATAATTTTAATTTATTTCAACAATCAGAGATTTTATGGTAATCTGGAATCAGTTATTGTGAGAACTGGGTGTAATACCAGAGGTTGATTGAAGTTACTTGAATGATGCGGTTGCCACGACATCAGGTTTCCATTGCGACATGAATAAAAAAAATAATGTAGGATATCCTAGATATAAAATGCTCAACATTTCTAAATAATATATACATTTATTCCATAATATTCCTTTCAGCATTTTTCAACACTACGTTGCAGAGATGTCGTTATGAGATACTTTATTTGTGCAGACGAAAGGGTGGTAAATAATACGTTTATGATGTTTCAATCGAAATATAAATAATAACTAGATTAAAAGAACGAGAGCAATAGAAAAAAAGCAAAAAATTGTAAATCTGCTAATAAACTTGTAAATAAAATAACCAATAAGATAAAAAATATTGTGTCACTTCTAAAACGATATATGTCAGATATAGCTGATTAAGGAATAGAAGCGGCAATGTTTTCCATAAAGGAACAGAATAACACCATTACGTGAACACAGAAGAACATTTTTTCCCCAATAAAATTTTATGCCAGGAATTCATATGCAAATATTGGTGTCATTGCCGAAACATAAAAAGGCTCGTCAAACCTTAAATTTGGGCAGTAAAATTCTTAACAGTGAAAAGAAATGCGTAATGAAGCTTAATTAAAAGCGTTTGGAGCGCAGTTGATTAACTTGGAGTTTTGGGTACGATCGTAAAAAGAAGAAATGGCAGACGCAGTAAGGGAATTGTACGAATACATACGAATAAACACCGAAGACAAATTTTAGGGCTTCCCTATGTGGACACTCGGTAGTGATTCCTAGTAATGTATAATATTTTCAGTAGTTATTTCCTGCAAATGAAATATATCATTAAATAGTAAAAAGTGTAGGAAAAACGAACATAAGTTACATTATTTTACATACCTCGTAATGATAGATGTATATGTAGATGTTTAAACTAGAAAGGTAGATAGCAAAATGGGTAATTCATGATGCGTCACCGCCCAAGAAGTAAAGAACGAACTCACTTTTTAACGGGATCTGTAAATGTACAACATAATCACGTATAACATATTTTACGGATTTTTAATATATTGTAGTTAACCAGACAATTTCCATGCAAGAGTCCTTTCAAATTACCATGAATAGTGCTAAAACTAATACTAAGGATACAAAGAGTGAATTGACACAATGTTCTCATATGTTGACTGATTAGAAGAAATTAGTAAGACACGCACTGTAAGGTCCTCAAAATACCCTCGATCCTTAGGGCTGTTCATCTTATGACGCTTACTCCCCTACAATGGAAAAAGTCTTTAAGACCGGGTTGAAACGTGCTCGAGTTATCTAGATGAAACGGACATAAACTTGAGCGCAGCCGTAAACCTATGTATTGTTGATGCTTATAAAGATATGTGTCATAAACCAAGTAAATGTGAAAAATGCTTTAAAATAAGACTTCATTATAAGATGAGATTGTTTTATAAACATTCTCATTATGAAGGTGATATAAGTCGTGATTGAATGAGTTCGTCGGCCTGAGTGTCAATCATCGTCGATTATTCTGTAATTATACCAGGGATTATGAATTTTATTTTAGATGATAATGATGCATATTATCTTTTCCAGGTTTAAATACCAAATGTAACCACTAAACCTGCGGAGGAGACAGCCACATTTTTGATGAATTTATTGCGTGATAGCGATATCAACAGTACGACTGACATAAATTTTTTTTGTATTAGGAGCTCTTCTGAAATAATTTTGGAATCCTACAAGCAGGAATTATTATCTACATTGGACACATTTGTTTAACAGATTTTATCAGGAGGTTCTGGTTAGCAAATTACTTTTAAATATTCAGTTCTTGAATCGGGCTACTTTAATTCCACATAATTGTAATCAATTTCTATTACGAATTTGGAATAACTTGGACTAATTACCACGAGCCGTATTGATCAGAAATATTCAGATACTTTTGGCAATGTACAAGAAAAGTAGACAGAGAACGTGGTCTAATTTAATTATATCTTGATGATATCCAAAGTCTTCAAGTAAACTGTGAATTCGTTAGCTCTTTACTAAAACATTTTCTCATTTGGCCTCCTACAAGATCGCACATAAAACTCCTAGTAAATTTCCAATTGCGAACACAAACATCTAAAGTTTTCTTCCTTTTTCTTATTCAGCAGAGCTCTTCACGACATATCACCGAAGCCAGTTAAAAATAAATTCTCTGAAGCCGAAATCTATTATTATGTTAAAGAGGCAACCGGGGAACATTGCACTTTTTGTGCATTTCCAGCGCATATAAACATGCCGAGTGTCTCTTCGCGTCGTTCTAGGTATTTTGGCTAGCGCAGGTAACATTAAATGATTTGGCAGTACACCAAAATTTGAGTATATTTGAACAAATTATAGTGTTTTTTAAAATATTACCATTTGGTTTGAAACCGAAAGGAACGTTAATAAAACATCTATCAATTTTACAGTACATTGTAGTGTAGGTAAAGATAGCACCAGGAGATCTAAAATAGTTGATAATTTTGAAAAATATGTCATAATAATTAGATACACCTTCGTTCGAGTTGCCTGCGAGGAGATCATTATTATATCAGCTAACACTGCGGTGAAGCAAAGTTACTTCAAGTAAATTTATATTTCGGAATGACAGTTGGGACCAGCGACTTACTAATAGGATGTTCTTTCCAGTCATGTGAAAGCAGCAGGCCTGCAACTATAAGTTGCAGTAGATTCATATTATCAGGTCAGCATTTAATTGACTAATCTATATGTATGTCAAGGGACACTAGAAGCTATCTAACATATAATAGTTTTGGTTGTTGAGCGCTAAAGTAACTGTTGACTTTTTCGGTTCGTGATCGTGTAGCCGTAACCAATGCATCAATCAACGTCATACTACACACGAAGTTCCGGTTTAAGTTCCCTCTACACCTTGGACCTTGCACGAAGCACATTGCTTCATGACAGAAACTGCAAGAATTTATCGTGTCCTGCCTGAATAAATATTAGAAGTCTCAGACCCGGAGATAGGTCATGGTTAGCGTACTCTTTCATTTAGTCTGTGCACACAAGGACCCCGGTTACAGTATCCGAGATAAAGTTAAAATATTATCGTAGAGGATCGAAAGTAGGGGCGTCTCGCGCAAATAAATGCACTAATACATTTTGAAAACAACGAGGCAACGGTTCAATTCTCCCTTGTCTGGAGAAATAGTCCGAAAAATCAAGAGCATGTTTCGCTGTAATTGCTAAGGAGTCTTCCGCTTCGGTGATACTTTAGCAAGAATCAGGTCGAATGGATGGATGAACTATTGTCTTGTGGACGGGTGTGTACATTTCTACGAAAGGTTATGTCGCAAGTAGGTAGTATGTATATAATAAAAGAACACCGAGTGCTCTGAAATTAGAACAAATGTAATGTTTGGATCAATCAACATAATATAATTATTATATTACACAATAAATCTCTTAGAATATATGTATTTTTAATATTCGATACACTAGCAGATGTTCTACCTGATGTGTTGCTGACCAAAAATAAAGCGTGATATTCGGAAGCACTTTATGTTGGTTATCAGGTGTTGTGGTACCTAATAGGTTCATTAAAGAACATTTTTAGCTATTTTTAGTATGAAGCAGGAGGATCCGTTGTTCAGCAAGTTCACTGCGAGTAAAAATCGTCGACTTCGACTCACGATACAGCACTCGCACTAAGCCGATTTGGATAATCAAGAATTGTTATTACTTGTTACTGATAGCTACTAGCTTAGTTATCATATGAAAATAACGTTAAGACATATCTTATTCTCGTACACATCGTAAAATATTGGTACATAGTATGTCAATCTATATTCTATTCAGTATATGTACAGTGAATATATTATGAACTAGAAGCGAGAATATACTGGCGTCCCCGAATACGTGCCTGTTGGTTTGATTGACAGCACTTATTTATTCATTTCCATGCCCTTTGGAAGGGTTATGTTGCCCTAAACTGTTACTAATAGTTCTCGAAGCTTCTATTAGGAAAATAATAGTTAATTCACAACTAGATTTTAACCCGAACGAAGTCGGGATGGGCATAGTACATAATAATTTCGATGGAATACGCAGATAACGGAGTCTATGTCTATTTTAGCATTAAAACATTTGGAAGTGTCTGAGCTATTTGGATGAATCCGACCAATCAACGACGTGAGTAAGCCGTTCTCTACTTTACATTATGTCTATGCCTCTCTGTCGTCAATGGGATTCTTTTTTCATATAATCGTAGTATTGGATCCATGAATCAGAGTTTGGTAGGTCACGTAATTTAAGAGATCGTTATTTTCAGAGTCATCTCAAGACAAATAAAGTACTAGTGCAAGAGTAAAAGTCAAAATATGTCAACCAATAATATATCACAGAAAAAGGTCGCAAATATTTTATTATTATATAGTATTTTTAGTGATAAAAGATAATTATGAACAGTAAGTCTTACGAAATTGAAAGCCCTAACGGTTTCCAGAATTTTAAAGAAATATACACAACCCAAGACAACCCTAGGTAAATCCGACATAGAAGACTTTATATATATTTAAGAATGTTATAATCAATTCTCAGCCAAGCAAATTTACCTTCACCTATAAAGCGGCAATCATTTTGGAATAGTTTCAGAATTCACATTTTTGGGAATTGTAAGTATATTTCTACATATATGGAGAATAAAAAATCATATTGCAGTTTTTACCGAAACTCTCACATCAGTATAGTTAAATTAAGTAGATACACATTTATACTAGTAGGTGACTAAAATGATCGATTATCGAGAAAAAGATTTTTTTAAATATAAAAATGAAAAGAATAATGAAATAAAACAGTTGAAGAGTACATATAAGGCTACTTATACTAACAGAAGATGTATCAATTTGATATTTATACAATTCGACAGGAGTTTATCATTAGTTGTAAGGTGTACAATAGAATATATTCTAAACTTACGTTCGAGCGTCGAATGAGAAAAGTCGGTTTTAGGTTCACGCTCCGAATGACAATGGTGACGCTTCGGTCTGTTGCGGGTCCGCTGGACCTTTTAAATACAAATAGCGCTATCCTTAGGGCGAGCGTTTTCAAAGTGGATTCAACAGAATTCTCAAAGAAAATTCATTTATGACCTTCTGAAATATTTAGTTTTTTGTCGGTCCCTGCATGCACGGGATATGTATTTATTAACCAATGTTATTCGGGAAATAATATAGTACGTCGAATCAGACTATCATTATAATAGCGTTTCTATAACGGCGTAAACGGTACGGGGTAACGAATATAAAATATGAGATCGAAACATAATCTCTAAAGGATATGATGATTTCGCTACAAACCTTTTGTAAGCTATGCTTGCGGGTAACTGCGACTCATCAGGCAATTATTGCAGGAAACAAGTTTCTCCTTTTAAATGAGCAGACCTTCAGTCTTCGTTTGACAGCTACTGTCTGATGATTGCAATTGGGACCCACTGATGACCATATCCACTGCAGCGTGGAAGCACTCAAGAAATTTAGTCAGATCATCCATTCAACTTTCGGTCGCGTTCGCAATTGCTGTTCATCATCATTCACCGTTTATGTAGTCTGTCAAGCTATGAACACTTCCGCATGATACTTCACTTCAAGCTTCTGATCTTCGCTGAACTCTGAAACCTGAACAAACCTCGACTCATTATAACCATTAAACTACCTGGAGTTTGAATCGTTCAGGTTTTTCGGGCATTGAACCCATTCTCCAATGTTTTGCGATATAAAGGTGGTATCTGATAAACTATTACAGGCTGAGACAGTGTTATCCTCGGCTGATAAGGTACAAAATAAGCAGAGATCATTGCGCTCCTATCTTTGACCTTTCCCTGTCCGTTAGTTTCCCTCAGTCAACTTGAATTTCATCAACAATATATATGTAATTAATATAATGCCCACACGGTATAAGACCCTTCCCTTGCAATAAGTATCCATGTGTTACAAGTATTACGGACATCACAAACACGACAATGAAAAGTCATGACCTGTGAATAAATATATTTGTTTATACTCCTTAACTCTTTGTATATAACAACAATTTGATCGATGGATCTGAGTTCCAATTTCATTATAAAAAAAAGAAATTATATCGCGGTGTAATTTTTATGAAGTTAATTTAAGTAACATTTACTTCTGTAGTGGAGAGCATTGCCAGAAAACAATTTTATATGTAAGTGGTCTTAATATTAAAGTTTATGTGTGTCCAGCAGCTGTAAAATTTACTATCATAGTGGATTATGGTTAAAAAAAAGGAGACAGACATAAACTAATAGACAATCTCTGAACCTAGTTGTTGAACAGTTATTATCCGTGATAATATAATACAAAATCTCAAGCTTTGGAATACAAGGGCCTCCGTTCATCCTTTTTTACTTAAACGCAACGGCAAACGTCTTTACTTGACTTGATAACATCACCCTCCTTTAAGTATCAACTAGGAAATGTTTCCACAAGGTCTGGTTGCAGCGTTGAAGATTTGCGATTTAACCTGCGGGTTCGCTAATATCACCCTGGTCTGCAGCGCCCTAACACATAATGATACAGATGTGCATGAATAGCGGTAGCCACTTACCGGTACGTTTTCCGTTTGGGGGGTAAAATAATTCGACAAAAGAACACATATAACGATTTCGATTAATTTATTGATTACAGGTGAATACGAGGACGTTTGAATGTCTTTCGTAAAATCACATTATTGGTATCGGATCACGTTGAAAGCATGCTCGAGTGTTGACATATTGCAGTAAAGTTCACGAGCTGATAACGAGTATCACTGATACGTAGGTCGCTGATAGCGGGCCAATGAACTCCGATTAGCATATTTTTGTTAGGCCATTCGTAATTTTCATATTATTTCTGAAATGTTATAGTCAAACTTATCTCGACTCGAGTAGGGGAAAATTGTACCATTTCAAAGTTTGTATGAGATATCGGGCTCAGTCTCTATACTTGAGTTCAACCTAACTTTCCCTTTTGGAAATGCTATACAAAGCAATGAATTTCTTCCTATCGCTAATAGGAAGAACCAAGACACACTTATCTTGGTTGCACTTACTGGAGGTCGTCGAACTGACTATCACACCATTTAATCTTAACAGTATTCATGCATGCTCCTGATACTTAGTACCTAGCTACGTGGGTCCTCAAACAATAACCTTAGGAACTTAACATAGTACCTTAACACCTATAAATCCAGTTATCAAGCGTATGAACTGCTGTTTTCTCGACTACTGGCATAAAATAAAAATTATACGCGTAAAAAAATAAATATCTCGCGTCCCGTATTCTGTTTTTAATAAAAAGAGTTCGACCGAACCGAGCATCAACGCGATCCGGAGTGGGATGGGTTACTATAATTTCTAGCGAGTTATCCTTCAGTAGAACGTTTAATTATTGACCTGCAGAGAAAAACGCTGGTGTAAGCTACAGGCGTTAGAAACAGAGACGAGAAGATGTTAGTTAAATTCAGGCACGACTTACATTTTTAATTATCTATATTTTTAAATATTATTGTGATGATCCTATGAAATTGAAAGATAAACTGAAATTTTTTATTGCCTATTCTATTCTGACTGCAGTGGATAACATCAAGAAAACTTTAGCAAGAAAGCAAATTCTTAAAACGTCATTTTTTGTGAGAAACTGAACTTTAATGCTCTATTTAAATAGACCACAAAATTATAAACATAAATGCAATAATTAAAAATGGTTGTATACCGTGACTAAACTGTCTTTACGAGGAGGGTGAATATGCTTTTTACACAAAAAACATATGTCCTCAATGTAACCTCATTTATCAGTAATAATCTATTAGAATAATCTTTATAAACGCTATCTTCTGTAGATGATAAATGGTCATTGACATTGGGGAAAGTTATATATATGCAATGTTGTTGAAACAAAATTATAATAATACAAAAATCATTCCGTTTTTTTTTTTAAATAGTAATACTAAGCAACTAAAGGTTATTTAAATTAAATAGAATTTAGAATTTTTCCCCGTTACAGATACGTTAGCCATGCCCTTGATGACATAATCGATCATGGCTCCTAACCCCGAAGTGAAGTGATTTATTCACTAGTCACTTAACGAAAATGTTCCTACGATGATTTTGATTTTAAATTCGATAATTGCTATAAATATATTGATTCATACATAAGAACTTGTTTTAATGTCAGTTTTCTCCTCGAGGTACTTGAGTTGGAATTATTCAAGCATTTTTATTTATTGGGAATTTTTGAATCGAATAGTAACATCACCATGAGGATGCCTGCATGCCTTAGAGCTCCTTGTTATGTTTTGGGTTCTACTCATCTCGAAAGAAATACAAACCCAGCATTGATACATTTAAAATTTGTTATAACTTCATACCAGAAACACCTAATGATTCACCGTTTAAAATTATTCTTTTAACCGTGGTAACGACAGGCAATCAGCAGTGGCAAATATTGTACGACAAAAAACTAAAACAAACACAAAATGACCGTGAATCACAAAACAATTAACCTAGATACGCGTTGAACGCTCCATGAAATTACAAATTATGTAGGAAGTGCAAAGCCAGTGATACAATGCTCGCGTGCCTGAGTATGTACACGAGTACCTGCTTAAAGTGTGAACCTGAGCGGAACTTTTTCGTCGTAACCAGAGGTCTCTCATAGCTGGGATCGGCAACCTTTAACAGTAAAAATGGCCAAACTACATTCTGGCCAAATACAGATTGACAGAATGCACTTCCCGTTAATAAGATCCTGAGGAACTTTCAGCTTTCCTCACAGTGGTGTACTACACCGAAATAAGTGGCAATTAATTATTTTTACACCGTAACTATATAGTTTATATCTATCTAACAACCTCTCATAGTCCACTGCTGGACATAGGCTCCCTTAATTGGCTAGCAACTATAGCCAAATACAAACGTGCAAATCTGTTTTATCAGCAATGACTTTTGCTGCTATTAATTAATATTCCAAAGTTCTTAATGTATCGCTGGATAGTAGTTTGACTGTTGTTCGATTAGAAACTTGGATTGATCATATAACCTTTTACAAATACACATGCCTAAGGTTATTAAAATTCGGTAATTTCAGACATACGGTCTCTAGCTGTGGGACAGTATTTATATATATTAAATACCATTATGTAGAACTTTTAGATGCATTTCTTATCATGATGATTGCCTTCATTATAACAAGAGATAATTAATTAAATTTAAATAGTGAAATCTCTTCACTAATTTACACTTGTTGAACCCAGATCATTTAAGTATAAATCTGAATTTTAAACTATTACTACAGCGATACCACATGTTATAATTCATCCAACTCCATAGTTGTAGCGGTCTGTGTAACCTTGTACTTTATCTTAATATGAGTCAGCTCATATTGCAGATTTCTCGTTAATTCTATGCCCTTCGTTTATTGTGTGAGTTTCATTGTTCAACATTATATCTAAATATTTAATTGGTGCAGATCAGGGTTTCAGAGGAATATGATATGGTCAAGATTGATTGTGTTTAATTTAAAATTCTTGGAAATTAATTATTTACAACTAAGTAGTTTTTATGCGGTGACTTCACCGTGATGTTCTAAAACTCATTACTTACACTGATATGTTTTAGTTAATGCGTTAATTATGTCTTATTTAATAGATACAATTTTCTTTTGACTTTTTTCTTGATATACATAATAGAATATATATTCTCACCTTATGTTTCAAGAAAAAATCTTTTCAACCATTCTTGTTGTTAGTTGATACATATTGAATAGGTAATCTTATGACAATTAAATTTAGTTTTTTTCTTTTTATTTTCATGCAACATTATTTTTCAATTTACTTAGTTTACCAACAAACCTCTCCGTAGAGATCACTTCACAAAGGTCTCTTGGCGATAAGCCTGCCTGAAATATTAATACCTAGTACAGATGTGGTACGTGTTTCACGAGTGATTTTGGTGATCCTGTTGTAGTCAATGATACTTGTTCACTAATAAGTATTTGCCGTTATTATAATATCTAATGTCCACCACAGTACATCGCTGAATGGTTCCACTGCTTATATATATGTACGCTTGCATTGCTACTATTATAATTATGTTGTTATTATTTTCTTACGCGTGTGTCTCAAATACAGATGTAACGTACGGACAATGTTATGTTGTCTGTTTAAAAAAATAATTACGTATTGTTTTTCGTAGGAAAATGTTGCTTCTGTTTTATAATCGAATTTCCGTATTACTATCGCACCGCAAACAGAACAGGAAGATGTTCATTTTATTTAACAGGAAATGTTTTCAGTGACATTAAGGCGAACTACTAATACCAATGACTATTGACATGATAAATACGTTCATGGACGTCTATGTTTACCGGCTTTCGGTAGGCTACTGTACACTATACTGTACTGTGTAGTATTGTACGCTGTTAAAGTAAGGTTTGCTGGGCAGATGAATTGCCAACTCAAGTTTGGGAAGTTTTTGGCAGCTTGAAAGTTTCTGCAAAATTATAATGATTGATATACGACTTTAACCACAAATGACTGAATATGCTCTGCAGTATGGAATGCTCATAATGACTCGTAAACGAAAATTTTGCCACAAGAGATCAAGCACACATTTTGACTAAATTTAAAGAAAAACGTTGAAGATGATGATCAAGAATATATTATGAACGCTTCGTTAGTTGAGTTGGTCTATATTAATCATTTTAATAAAACAATCCAACAGTACAAAGTGTTTATCAACATTTACGATAAATTAAATGATACACGCACGTGTTCAATCTGGGTCATTGCCCACAATTGAGATGACCCGTTTGGCGGTAATTAAACATTTGGGTTGTATTGTAATAGCATGCAGTGCTTAAATAATTACATAATATTATCTATAAACTTGCAACTCGTCTGCGCTCTGCTTCAGGAAACATAATATTGTCGGTTGGGATCATTGTGCCCAGGTCGGCTCATATGGCAGGGTTTATTGTTGGGGAATTAGACACCACAGTAAAAGAAATCATAATACTTATATCCAATCGCCACGGACTGAAGGATTGGGATGTCGGTGACAAATTAATTTTCCTATTTCACTGTTCAGGCGCTGTATTATACAATTTGCCACAAGTCGTCTTCCGTGTAACTGTCAACGACCTCGGCGTTATTAGTTTGATCACTTTTGATTGATGTAAGCAAAGGACATAGCCTTATAAGAGCATGAGCCTCTGGCATAAGAGATGCACCACGTGATAAAATAAAAAAAAAACATATCGTAGGCTATAAATTGTCAGTAGTAGATTCTACAGTCTTAGCCTAAAGTAAGATTTTTATCATCTCTATTATTTCTCCTATTGCCTCGATTCTACCGCAAGTGAACAGAAGAAACAGGATGATTACTGTATTCAAAATACATTCATAACAATGTGATATGGTCGCTTCAACATTGAATCTGTACTGTTGAATATATATCTCCGACATTGGAGACATTTATATAACATACAACAGCGATTTGTGCCATAAACTAAAAATGTTTATTTTTTTTATCGATATTTATTAATTTTTGCGTATCAGTACCTACATTTTGGAGACCGACGCAAAAACTAATAGCTTCTGCTACCACTACTACTGATGCCTCCATCTATTCTTGAAAACATATTAACACTTTGTTTTTTGAACTTGACCAGATTCAAGTGAGGATTGTAAACTTGGCTTCTTTACTCTCCTCGCTCTGTTAAACATAGCACGTATTAGCAATTCACTGATCAATTAAGTTCGTTTAAACCAGGTCATTGCGATTTCGATGATAAATTGCAGCTAATTATTACACTGAACGTTGAAAATTTTACGTGACGGAGGTCTTTGATATTTACAACGTATAGAAGGTTAACAGTCATTTTCAAAACTGATTTTTTTTTTAATTCATAACTTTATCATTTCAATAATAATCAATTAGAAGTATAAATATGAAAAGATTTCAACATCGTATTGAAGTCATGTCATAACATACTTCGCTGTTTAGTGTCAAATCAATATTGTATTCTGAGCGTGTGCCATTTGACATCGATAACAGTATCCGCGAGTATGTTATCAATTTAATAAAGTATTTAATTTTGATAAATATATAATTTTATATAAATAACTCTGTGAATC